>JACBWW010000034.1:2998610-3095334 GCA_020086605.1 Lanius collurio | reverse complement strand
GCATGACACAGTAAAGCCTGGATGAAGAAGCTGTAAAAACAACCTTTGTGAAAAGCACAGTCCAAGAATCCACATCTACATTGCTCCTCTCTCCAATTTCACCTTCAGAGATTATTACCCACTTTCTGCCAACACAGGGAGAGATTTTAATGGGAGATGAAAGGAAAACCTGAGGTAGTAAGGAATGGGTGCATGCAGCTGAAATACACTTACACATCACCTACACTGTTTTAAGCTTTCTAAAATGAGAAAAGCAAGAACTCTGTGGAGAATATGGATGCTTTGCAAAGATGTAATTTAACTCTAAAATGCCTGGCTGATTGAAGCTTTCCTGTGAAAACTGGGATGTGTGTTTTTCAGAATTACCATTTTTGCTATTGCCATTTTTCAGAACCAAGCATGCAGCAGTGCTTTCCACCATCCCCCAGGGCCTGATAAATACAACCCCCTAAGTACAGGGCCCAAACAATTCCTGTGCTCTGTGCTCACCTGTAAACATTTTTGTAACAGCTTTACTCTGCTTGCGGGCAGAACACAGGAGGAGCAGCCAGGGAGGGAAGAACTCGAAGTGGCTGGCTAAAATCTCTGCTATTGTCCCAGATAAACTCGTGGAAGTCTGTTCACCCTCGGCAACGTTACAGCCCTCGTCCACCGAATCCACCAGCATGAAGAGGCTCTGCTGAGGGGGCTTCATTCCCAAGAGAGGGAGCAGAATGCACCTGGAAGGAACATGACACAAAATTGGTATTTTAAATGTACTTAACAATACATGGACTGTCATACAGGGCATCTGAGATGAAGCTTAAAATCAAGTTTAAAGTCAACTTAAAATGCAAAGTTACTTTTTAAAAATAGTTACCATGGAAAACACTGAAGTAGACTAAACTAACAGAAATACTCTGAACAGGAAGTGATGTATTTCTTGTTTAGGCACCACTACTTTTTCATTAAGTTCTAATTATAACAATACTTTAAAATTATGTAACAGTGTTCAAGGCTAATTAGAAGACTTGGAAAAACATTGCTTCACTAAGAAGCTACTTGGCCTAAAGCTTAAGAACTGCACTGCTGCTGTCTTTGCCAAAGATGTAGCTATTGCTTATCAGAAACTAATAGTGAACAACAGTTGGTCATGAAAAGAAAATCTAAAAGACACGTGAAATATCAAAGCTCAAAGAGTTCAAGTCTGAATGAATAGCAGTATTACAAAGAACAGAATTTCTGCCATACCTTCACAAATAAAATGCAAATTAGTAGCAGACTGAGGCATTTGGTAGTGACTTTGATGTATTAGCTTTTATTTATATGGAAGTTGCCAAGCTCCTATTACTGGGAAAGGATTATCTGCATCCTCAGGATGCCACTCTAACAACACATCTGATTGTGTGGCTAAAAATTTCAAATTTGCATCTACTGTTGCTCTCTTTAAGGGTGTTTCTTAAAATTATACCTAACTGCATTTACATGGATCTTTAAATAGTACTACATAACCATCATGCATCTGGTTCAGTATTTCCACACACCACTACTATTTTTTTGGGAAACTTCACAGTGATTTAGGTCTGTAAGTTTCACAGACTAAATTATCTTTAAATACACTTGGCAAGTAAACTTTGACTTTATAGTACAAGGATTCGGAAAACAAAACGAGGTGACAAAAATACATAACTGACAGTTTACTCTCTTGTAAAACTGCTGTTTGCACATGTCCAGAAGGCATGCACATCATAAGTAGTTTTTGTTTTACTCAAGACCACAATAACCTTTTTCATTTCTTTTACTGAACAAATTTACCTTCAGAAGACTTTGGCCAACACATTATCACCTAGCAAGCATTCAAATGGGAATACAGGCAAATCTTGCCTGTTAATGCAAGAATTTAACCCACTTCAGAAATGATTCATAAGCCTTGTTAGGGGGAGGTTTGTTACTTTCTGGTTTTCTGACTGAGAAAAATGCAAAATGGAAATAGTGGTACACTTTTAATGTCTGGCAATAACAGCAGAAACCAGTAGAACAGACTAGGAGGAAATTTTCTCAGAGGTATAAAAAGGAAGTACAGAATACTTGTGATGTGAAAGTGTTCAGTATTACACAGATTTTAAAACACAGCCTTCCACCCTGCCACCTTGTTTTTTTTCCAGAAGCACAAGACTTCTGACAACTCTTTGGTAGTTCCCCAGCTAGGTACTCCTTCAGAGGACGTCTGACGTCCAGCTCAAATCACTGTTCCCTAAGCTGGGAAGTTAAGCAGCTACCAATTTACAGAACAGGAAATTAAAGTAGCCATGAGGTTAAAATTACTTTCCCAAGTGATGCCAATCCCACAATGAAGGGAGGCAGTTGGAAATGACCACATTTTCCACCCCTTTCCCCACCACAATGCTGCCTTGCCCCCTCAGCTATTTGTGTCAAGGCATTTTTCATGCAACATTTCTTCTCCTATCAAAACTAATTTTCTTCTCACATAGCTCTCTGTATGAAATTACTTTTTGAGAATGAATGTTACAACAAGATATGAAGAAATGGTAATGGTATCTTAAATTAAAATCTCACTTCAAATCTGTGTCACCCTAACAAAATGCCTACAAAATACCTTAGGAGCATCCAGAAGCATTCTTGTGTCAGTTTTTACCACCAAGAAAAGCGATCAGTCACGTCTGGGAAAGATTCCCAAATCACTCCGCCTCTAAAAAAGGCTGGAAGCAGATGTCTAAGGAATAATGTAAGAACTGGGCAAGCACTGGGAGACCAAATTTTCCCAGTATTCTCAGCACTCACTGCTTCCAGGGACTTTCTGAACAAGAGATTCAATCTTTGCTCTTAACATCCCTTAACTGACCACACTTCCAACAACTTTGTCCAAGTCTTGTATGAAATGATGTAAGGCTCTGACATCCACAACAGCAAAGCTGCCTGCAGCTTAGCTACATGCTGCATGAAATAACCCTTCCTTTTGTAGTCTAAAAACCAGAATGTCCTTGTTCCATTTGATGTCCTTCAACTTCTGACTGGGACAATGAGCAGTAATGTCATATTCCCACTATCTATGCCATTTGTACCACAGCCTCTCTGAGCTACTTTTTCCCAGGCAGAAGCATCCTAGCATACTGAAGCTGCTCCACAAAATGCTATTCCACAGCCTCTTGTCTCCCTGAGCTCTGCTTCTTTTCACTTCACAATACTTGTAGTTCTCAATCTTAACATAATTTAAATTTCACTAGGAAAAATATATGCACATAAGAAATGAAGCACAATGATTTCTCCCAGCCTACAGCAATATTAATAAAAGTGTGGCATTAACAAGATATTGATCAGACTTTCTCTTTAAGCACTCTTTGAAATTGTTTGATAAAATTCTGTTCTTCCGAGACACTTTACATCACAAGCTCAGAGTTGATGCCAAGGGACTTAACAGTGAAACTTTTCGGGAAATACTGTGCTGATTTGACAAAAGTCACATTATGTGACAGCCAGGGGATCAGCTCCAGACAGCACAGGGATATGAAAGGCAGGTCCTGCCTGACCAACCTGATCTCCTTCCATGACAGGGTGACCTGTGCAGCGGATGAGGGGAAGGCTGTGGTTGTTGTTTACCTAGACTTTAGTAAAGCCTCTGCCAGGGTTTCCCACATCACCCTCCTGCACAAACTGGCTGGATGGTCCAGTCTAAGGAGAGGTGGGGAAGGCAGTTAAAATCCAGCTGGTGGCAGGTCCCAAGTGGTAATCCCTGGGCTCAGTTTTGGGGCCACTCATCGCTGGTATCTTTGCTGCTCTGGATGTGAACCCTCACTAAGTCAGGCTCTTCTCCCAAGACATGGTTTAGTGGCAGACTTGGCAGTGCTGGGTCGATGATCTCAAAGGTCCTTTCCAACCTACACCATCCCAGGAGTCTGTGTTTACTCCACAACATGACTTAGTAATTCCACTCCCCTACCATTTCTTGATTACATAGGAAAATAACATAAATCAACATGGAATTAACAATGTCTTTAAAGCACTGCCCTCAAGGGTGATTCATCTACAGATTGTTTAAACAGATTGCTTAATGTGCAGAGTGCCTCTCAAAAGATTGAAAGTTGATTTTCTTTACCTTCTGAAAGGGGAACAGCTTTATCTTTAAAAGTTTTATATTTAATACAGATATAAAAGTGGTTATCATTAAAAGCAACAAAGTTAACTAGTCAGTAAAAATAGAAAAATCTCCAGAGAAAACAGCACAATTATGTATTTTAAATGATGGAATTCATTTTAATGTCAATCTAATGACTTACTTATGCACAGCAAAGATGTTTTACATGCTCTGCAGCAAATAAGAATTCCTGAGAACAATGAGCCATCCCACAGAATTCTTCAGGATTGCTACTGAGTTGACTGAACCCATGCAAACATGATTTTCCACACATGAAAGGAATACGTACAGGCTGTGCTGAAGTTCTGCTTATGGTTGTCCTTGAGATTTTTAGATTGGATCCACAAAAGCACAAAGACACAACAGAAAAGAGTAGAAAGACAGTGGCATTGTCCACAAAGAGTCACAGTGGAGTGCACACACTTATTTAAAAAAGAAAAGAATAAAGCAGACACATACTTGCTAAACAGCAATTATTGAGTGGCTCTAGGAGCAACAGAAATCATAATGTGTTCCTCATATTTTAATGTCTCTGGTGTATAAAAATTTCAGCTATGTCTCCATTGAAACTGGGAGCGCAGCTTATTCCTAAAAGGGCTCCCGTTTCTCTACTCAGCTGCCAGCATTCACTACTGACAAACACACAGAACAAGTGCATAAAAATCATCTCCTAAGCAGGCCAGAAGCAGCAGGGAAAAAAACCAAAACAAAATAAAACACAACCACTACCCCTGACTTGTCAGACTCCAAGAGCTGCCACTTTTAGCAAAGCACGACACACTTCAAATCTCATGACGGAAATGACACATTTGGAAATCTGCTTTACTACTACCACTGAGCTCTTACCTTTCTTTTTCTAAACAGTGTAACAATGCAGTAACAAACTGCTTTTTGAGACACCTTCTCCCTTGAGATTATATCTCAGTATTTCTAGGAACCTGTCTTACCGAGAAGAAGAACTAACAAACTGTGTTCTTTCCAAAGAAAAGTTTGTAGAAAAGCAGACAACACCGTTATTCCACACATAGTCTCCTCTTGCTTTTTCCCACGTTTCTACACCAGATTCCTTGAGGAAATTCACCAGCTATTTGTCATATTCCTAAACCCTGCATATTGATCAGGAATATGCCTATTTTATATTGGATTGATTTCTTTGTGTATATGTATTTGTATATAAGAGTTTAACAACACCTAGTGTATACCAAAATAATTCTCCAAGCACTCAACTCAATCTACAGAAAACCAAACAAGCATCTTCCTTCTTATAAGAGGTTTGATTTATCACAGCCCTTTACAATGTAATTTTTAAGACATTTATTTCCATTTATGTTGTATCGGCAAATACAGAAAATGAAGTGCACAGTAAGACTGTAAATAAGCCAACTATGTTTACATAATGTTGTGGTAATTTCTGCCAGCAACATAAGAAGCAGTGGGATTTTTGCCTAAAACTCACACACTGAGACCTAGCAAAAATCCTAACCACTAAGTGGAAACCTGATTCTGCTGCCTCTTCCAGCTCTCAATCAGATGGAGAAGCCCCGCTGTCCCCAGCCCACTGCCGGGGAACAGGCAGGGAAGGAGAAGGCTCTGTAGGGCAGTTAAGAGCTGCAGGAGCTGCGTGCCAGGGAAAGGGGAAGGAATTATGTTGTACAGACACTACAGAGGGGAGCTCAGGCCATGCAGGATACCTAAGGACAGAGGTACCCAAGGGCACAAATCTGAACAATAGTTGTCACTACTTCCACTGCTCATGGAGTAAACCTAAGAGCTTCTAAGTGCCTGAGAAAACAAAATGCTAAACTCCAGATATTTTTAATCATCTCTATTTGAAAAAGTCTCACAAGTGACAGCAAACTCCAGACTTTGTTCTTCATATGCTCACAAGACACATGTTGATTTGTATATTGTAATAATCCACGGGTTGGTTAGCAGGGAATATAATCCATTAAAGCTGTCTGTCCCCACCACCCCCAGTCCCCAATTTGCATTTAAAAGCTTGGAGCCAGTGAAGATAAAGCTGTTAAAGACTGCTAGAAGCTTCAGCAAAGAGACTTAACACCAATAGCTGCATTTTTCTCTTTTGTTTTCCAAACTGCATTTGGGGCACAGGTCACAATAAAAAAAAGAAAAGATGAATTTAACTTCTAATAAAATTGACAATGCCTGCTGCTCAGCTGATGAAATATTACCCTCTTTCCAAGTACTTTTAGCAGCTGTATTCACACAGAAAGAAAAACCAGAGCATCTTTACAAATTGGTTGTAGCACTGTTTGTAGAGGAGTGAGTTTTATTTGTCCTGTGACAAGGCATTTACGTCTTATGGACGACTTACAGTAAACAGTTTATTTACCTGCTTTATAATGCATTCTGGCTAATGATTAAAAGGCAAATTAATGATCAAATCAATAGCTGCTTTCTGTATATCACCACCCCAATTCTTGGCACTAGATACATGTGGAATACAGGCCTTTCCTTCTTACAAATTGCTCAGCTGCTCATAGTGGCAATAACATCCTGAAAAACAGACACATGGGACCCTTAACTAACTGGGAATATTTATGAAAGACGAGGGCTGTGAAGCACAGAACAATTCCACACTTTAAAAAGCTGCAAAATATAACGCATAAGGCAAAAGTGGAGTGACCCAGTTGGATGTGTGCACACCTATGTACACACCAGCAGATCTGATCTGGTTATCAAGGTGCTTGTTCTGTACTTTCTCAACAAGATAAAGTGCACTGCAGCTGATTATGACTTTCTGACTAAGTGTAACACTGGAATTAAGACACACTCCTGGGCTACACTATAATACCGATTATTGTTTCTAGTAAATTATTTATTTGCAGGCTGCAAAGGAAGACAAACTGGGTCTAACAATTCTACCCAACCATAAGAAGGAAGGAGAAGAAAGCAGAAAAGGAAAAAAAAAAAAAACAAAACCCAAAACCCACCCTGAGAATCACCTACTGGGAAAGCTCTAGGTGAAGTACACAGATGTAAATCAAGGGTCTGGCCTTTTCAGAAGAGCTGAATTAGAAACAGCAGGCAAGTCTTGTGCAACTCAATACCTGATTTTGCAATGTCTTGTAGCAACCTGGATTTTATCTGCAATTGTAAGGCAGACTTGCAGCCCCACCAGGAGAACACAAAAGCCAGCTCTAGGGCATCAGGCCAGACAAAAGCCGAGTTTATGGTGGAACCCGCGCCACCGGTGCCACAGAAACAGGCCTGGACCGTGGGTATTGATTAGAGACCTCCTACCGTCTCACACTAACACAGAGGTGATTTTTGGCCACAAAGCACTGCCAGCGGATCTGCTTGTGGATTTACTTGAACCTTCGGAAAATAGAAGCTTTATAAGAGCAAATATTTTGGTGTAATAGTGGACTGCCCAGAACAGTTTGCAAACAACTTAGCTTTTATAAAGGACTGTGGCTGAAAACCATTCACAACTGCTACCAGGAGCAGGCTGGCTGTATTTTAAATGGAATATACTTGTTATATGTGCTAACATATACAATATATTCTAAATTACTCTGAGTCAGACATACAAGAATCTGTGTCCCCAAAGGCAAAGTGGGGGAGAGCACAGAAGACACGCAAACATTTCCCCCAAACATGTAATATAAAAAAAAGGCAATGTATTCTATACAAACTCTCACAGTTCTGTTTTATAATCATGGAGAGGTTGCCTAGTCCACTTCTCACCTACAGCAGGATTAGCTCTGCATCTGTCCTCCCTGAGATACAGGCCTAGGCATTCCTGAAGATTTGCACCAATCAATACTGCCTCCCCAAGCAATCCATTACAGTGCTCAATATACCTGAAAATGGGAAGTTTTCTCCTTCCCTTCATGTCTCTTACCTTTACCTGCTTTCCTGCAATTCAAACCTTGTACTTCCTGCCCCATAACTTCTGTGACACATAACACCGTGGTCATTACAACGAAGCCAGCAGTACCCAAAATTTATAACCACTTCCCTCCAGTCAGCTGACAGCATTAAGGAACAGGCTGAAAAGAAGAAAAATACAGGATAGACCCCTATGAAACCACCATGATGTGCTGTGTCAGTCTGAAAGTGAAGTACTGATAATTGAGTTACTACTCTCTTGCTCCATGTAGCCAAATACAGTTCTGCCTTGCACATGGCCTGTCTGCACCAGTCCCAGGCCAGCAAAGCCTTCCTGCAGTCAAGATGGCATTTATGGTTATCCCTTATCCACACGTCCTGTGACTCTTCCAAACAGAAGTTAGATTAACTTTATCAAAACCAAACCATGTCATACTATGTTAGTTGTTTTTTACCTCTTTGTTATCTCTCAGCTGCTTGCAAATAGTTTGTCTGATTATTTCTTCTGGTGTTTTTCTTTTTGACTGACACACTTCTAATTCCCCATGCCTTTTTTATCCCTTCTTAAATCAAGGCACTAAATACAAAAATTTTTCTTTCAACTCTAAATTTTCAGCAATCCTGATAAAGATAACCGGTCCTTTGAAGACAATAGGTAACAGTTTGAGAACATCTCACCTATTCTGTATTGGGTATCTGTTTGGGGTTTTTGGTCTGGGCCATGTTTTTCTTTGATCTTACCTCTTTCTCACTAGTTTTAATTATGCTGGCTGACTGCAAAATGGCTGTTTTTTAATAAAAGGCAACATACACGAGCACTGAAATTTCAGCTTTCCTGCTGCTATCAGTTTTTCTTCCCCAAGGAACAGCACACCAGGACTTGGTGGATACTGTCTCCTTATTGCTAACGTATGTAAGGAGTTATTTCTTGTAAAACACACCTCACAAGGAACTTGACCAACGCACCTTGAACTCACAGTCTTGGCCTCATTTTTACATTACTCTTTCACTTTCACCATTAGTGGCTGCTCTATGTTCCTCCTGCCACCTTCCTCCCAGTGTTTAACATGAGTGATGAGGAGCTCAGTTTCACTGAACTGGACATTTAATACAGCGCTTTGAGACCTCTGTGCTCTTTGCAGCCAGTTCCTTTATTTCTCATTATACTCCTCTTCACCAGATCTTACTCACAGATCATCTGAGGTCAGCAACATCTCCATCTTTCAGTTTGTCTTTCTCTTCCCCTCCTAAGCAAAGAATCATAAAATCATTTAGGGTGGAAAAGGCCTTTGAGTCCAACCATTAACCAAACACATACATTTAGGATAATTTCATAGTCACTGTCACCAAAAGATGCCTTGAATATCCTCAGCTGATTTTTTCCAATCTGACTGAAGCTAATTTACATCTCCCCACTAGCTATTATCTCCTGGTCAGTGCCAGACTCCTGCTGTATCATGCCTTCCCAGCTAATGTTTATCTCCTATTTGTTATTCAAATTTTTAACTGTGCAGACATTATCATCCAAATTCTATGCCATGGATAATGCCACTTGTTATCTTAAAGCAGCTTGGCTTACTTGAGCTTGCTGATTTGGTAGAGTAAAGCACTTACGATTTTACAAAAGACAGGGTTTTGAGGTGTGGGAATCTCTCTTCGTTCCCAAGAACTTTACTTGGACTAAGCAGGTAAACTCTTAAGACTCACAAGATGGTCTGACAGGTAGTTGGTTTCACAGTCCATGAAAGATCAGGCTTACCAACAAACCCTGAAGCAGAAATCCCACAGGTAGAGCTATCACCACACGTGGTATGTCTTTTAATCAGATTTTCCAGTGCCTTTAATTTCTTTACTTTATTCTAGAACTACACGCAAGCATATTATGTACAAAACAAGTAGGTACAAAACAAGCTACTTTTTTTTTTAAACACATACCAGTTATACAAGTTATCCTGACAGATCTTTTAGAGCACTGAACTCTATCTTGACTGTACACTAAAATTTCCAGTTCTGCTTGTTCACCCCTTACCTTTTTTCCATTAGTATAAAGACACCCAAGGCATTTGATTATCTCCTGACTTACCTTCTTGTCTGTCCCATGACCTACATGACTAACAGTATTTCCCCTCCTCCTCCATCCCTGGATTTTGAGCTGTTGTCTAAGTTGCTGTTATTTATATTTATTCCTGGAATTTGTCATCCACCAGGTTTTGCTTTAAAGCTCTTTAATTAGGGTCAAAAATCAATGTTTTTCTTTCCATTAAGCATCAATTAAGTTCTCAATGTTTTTTTTTTTTTCTGCAAATCCCTCTTTTTTAAAAAAAGTAGAAGGTGTCAAAGAAAGTATACTTTACATCAAATGCATGAGATGAAAGCATCAAATCAGACTCACTGAAAACTATCATTAGTAGAAATGAGAGAATTGCCTATACTGCACCTTATTTTCCATACATGTAAAGTTAAGCTAATAACTTACTTTGCAAATATTCAAAAGCCTGTGGTTGAAATGCAACATGCAACAGTGGGGCACCCCAATAAAAAAATGAACAAGTTGATATATGCATCAGAATATATTAAAATTACAAGGTTAATTTTAAGTCATTTATGAAACCAAAGGTAAGGCAAGGGAAATATATATATATATATATATAGTCTTTCCAGCTTTCCTTACAAAAATGTAACTTTTATAAGCAGTGTTAGCTGGAAACATTAGTACACAACAGAGTTGAAATTCTTGTAGTTTTACAGGCATTTGAATGTGTAGGTATTATTCTACATTTTGGAGATAGACAATAATCCCTTTCTTTTTTTCTGTATTTATTTATGCAGTGCATAAATAAACTGAAGGAACAGATATTTCTTTCCAGGTGTATGATTGTATTTGCTAGCATGAGAGAAATGCTAAGCACAAAAAGAAAACTAAAAACTCCCAGATGAGACAGGTACAAAACTGCACTAAATAAATTCAATTGTGTGGCTGTTGTCAGGCTATATGCTAGTTTACTATGCTCTATTATTCCACAACCATAAAACAGAACACAGATTAATACACACAATAAAAGAGTCACCATTATCACTGCAGTTCAGTCTGACAATCCCCAAATTAATTAGATTTTCCTATGCATTCCAAAGGGAAAAAACCCCAACCTTACTGATTGGGAAGCAGGAAGAAGAGGAGCTGCAGTGGCTGTTGCAGCAGTAAGAGGCTCCTTCAGAAGAGGGGGTTCTCGAACTGCCAGCCTGGAAAAGCCAGGCTAAACACCAACAGACATTTTACAATCTTGATAATTCCCTAATCAAGTTGCTCCACACCTTCCTATGTCATGTCTTGCATACCATCATAAAGCACCCCACACTTCCACTGTTGAACTGATTGCAGGATTATACTGTCCAACCTCATTTTGAGAAAATCCTCTGCACAAATACCAGATGAAAAGCTGTTAAAAATTTGCCTTCCTAGTCAAGCACACTTAAGACAGCTTTCCTACTATGTTTGTGCTACCACCTATCTTTATCCATCTTATTTTCCATCTTAGCAAAATGGACTACCCTAATGTTTATTGCACTGTCTTAGTTGAAGAGGCAACAGATGGAGCAGCTTTCATGTGTCCCATTCAAAATTATTCTCCCATACTCCCCAAAGTACAATTCACAGCATATGTTCCTCGTGCATCACTTCGGGGCCTTATCAGTCATCTTGGGGCTTCATTTTTTTCACCCCCAGCCCCCCAAGCAGATACAGTTCCCCTGTTTGGCCTGTGAATCTCCAATTGATGCTTTCTGTATTTTCTCAACAATTTACTCTCAAAAAACAGTTAGGTTAGCACCATGTAGACCTGATTCTACAATCTTACAGTACTGATGCATTTAGCTTTGGAACTGATTTTGTAGCTTCATATTTATTAGCCTTAGCTACAATAGAACCACTGAGAGACACTACATCTTCCTCTTCTTCCCCTCCAATAATTCACACACAAATTGTTTACTGTGGATGAAAACCTAACCACATGTTAAAATAGAAGAAAGTACTAATGAAAAAAGTATAGAAACACAGAATGACTTGGTGTTGTGCTGTTGGCTGCTGAGGGTTCCATCTGTTAAGACTGTTAAATTTTGGTCATCATGGTAATCCAAAATCATACAGGGCACAACTTCACTTATCACAGATCAGCTGCACTTTACCTACAAACAGAACTTTTTTTCTAATGTCTTGTTGAACTTCACTCCACAAAAGCATAGAAAAGAGATGGACAGCTTAGTGTATCACGCTCAGTGTCGCTGCAGGAGAGCTGATTAGTTAAACCAAGACTTTTTAATTAACTGCTCTAAGATGGAGATCATGCTGTAATCCCATTCTTAACAGTTTTTCCCCCTGAGGTTCATTCCTACCTGCCTGTTACTGTCATCTCTACACTGCTAGTATTTTCCTTAACTGACCTAGAACTTCTGAACAGTTTTCTCTTTCTTCCAGACAACTCCATAGTGCTGCAAATAACCTTAAATAAGGTGCTGCCATGGCCCCTTCCTTCTCTCACCTTCCAAGGTACCACAGATCTCTAGCACACAACTTGCATCTATGCACAGCCCAGTGCCCACCTCCCCTCCTTCACACAAGCACCAGTATTACCAACTCGTACTAGGACATGACAAAGAAAAAACACCAAGGAAAAGACCCTGGTGGTGGTCTGTGGGCCTAAAGTCCACTCACATATGATCCTTTATTCCATCCTTCCTCTCACTCCCATCAATTTAAATAGCAGCATCCATAACTGAGCTCAAAATTCTGATGGCCTTCTACCTGCAAGTTTTTGGTCCTCACTTTGTGTGAAGGTATCTACAAACATGTGACACTTGACTGCAACTGGTTTGCCCCTTTTACTTCATTATGTGAATTTCCCCAGTTGCCTTCTTATCATGATCTCACTTGCAGTTCTTTTTTCATGCTATCTTATCACATCTTGCTGTCAACAAGCAGACCAGGAACCTTCCCACCTCCATTCTTTCCAGCACCTCCTCTGCAATACCTTTGAACACATCTGCACAAATCAACCCTTGGGTCAATGTAATTATTTTCTTGCCTTTTTTGCCTGATTATTTCTTTTTCAGCAGTCATTCTTCAATCACAAAGTGTCTTTGCATTAGCTATTGAAAACACTCTTGCTCCTGGACAAAGACAGAAGATTTCTCACCATTCCAAGTGTATTGCACATATCATCAAGAGCAAGAAACTGAAATTGCTTCAAGTCATTGCTTTCAGGAAGTGCTATTTCAATACTATCTTCTCCCAGTATATAAGACACACTAAGTCCTTTCTACTTCACAATCCACCAAATCCTTTTCATTTTTTCATTGAGAAAGAAGAAAGGAAAAGAAACCTAAACCCTGGCACAAGCTATGAACATGTGCATAGAAAACTGAAGGGAAGGGAAATAATTAACAAGTAAGAATTGCTATGAAGGTCCATCTAACTAAACAGCTTATAGGAAAACCTGTAAGGTTTAAGTCTGAGCCACACTGATTAGAGCCAAAATGTTAATGCCTATAGAAGTAGAAGACAAAAAGGTCTATGTAAGTTGTCATTATTAAAATGCCTTGGGGAAACTTTCTTATGGTAATTTAATCTGAAAAGGTTAAAACCTTAAACGGTATTATGTTCAGTCTGTAGGCTGTGCTTCCATACAATGAAAGAGGAACATACAGCCTGCTCTTGCAGAAACACTCACTGCTGCTATGTGACCCGTTAACTCCACAGATTTAAGGGAAAAGCCTAAAGAGAAACATGCCACAAAGTACTTAAGCTTCAGGCAATGCTCAGCTTTCTAATGGTCTAGAGAACGGCAGAACTCAGAGTTTCCTATGAAACCCAGCATCAGTTACAAGTCTAAAGGCCCAGTTACATGTAAATACTCAAAGCTCCAGCAGAGTCAAGATGCTCTCACAAGAGCAAATTTACCTTCTGCAACTCCACTTTCATTGAGCTGGAAAGACAGGCTGAGTTGGCAGATTCTTTTTAGCCTCTTATGCATGCTCTTACAGAAATAGTTTCTCATCTCACCCATAAATTGCTATAATTTTGAGTTGGTATCTTGCTCCATCATTTCTGAGCATTAAATAAATCATAAATAAACAAAACAACTTGATTTTAACTGTAATGAGATTGTTTTTAACTGAAAACTCCTACTAAAAGGAGAATTCAATCTTCTAACAGATCAAGCTCTTCTGGGCTAGGGTCCAACTAACTTCAGGATTCGAGTCAAGCATAAGTGAAAGATGTAGGAATGGACAAAAATCTGGGAAAATACAGAAGCAGAATGTTGCTTATTTACACATCTAACACATTGGTAAGAAAAATTCCCTTTAGACACTGAAAGCTTTTATTTAGCTAAGGCATTTTTTAATGCCAAATTCATTCTTAGGTATGACCTCTGAGGACAGACTAACAAACTGGAGTTATTTAATTTCAAGTAGAGATGGAAGAGAATAAAGCTGTTTTCAAATATGTAAAAGGCTGTACCAAAAAGGAAAGAACCTATTCTCCATATCTTTAGAGAACACCTTAAGTAGTAAAATCTTAGATTATAGCAAGAAAAACCAACTCAGGATAACACAGAGATTTTTTTTCTAGAAGAACTGTGAAGTGTAAGAGCAGATGAAGCCAGCATCTTCAATTTTTTCTGTCTAGTGAAGGAGATGCTGGATTTGATTTTTCTGAGCTCCCCTTCCAACCTTCTCGAGGTTCAAATCAGTCTATTGCACATTTGAACTGTACACTTGGCAAATGAATAAAAACACTGGAGGTTTAATAACTTTCTTCTTTAAAAGGTCTTGTAAATTAATTGATCATGCATTCAGATCCTTCTTTGCATGAAAGAGGATACAGCTAGTCCTTGGCTTTGTTTCTACCATTTACAGCTCTACAAAATTAGGAGAGCCTGACAAAATCTATATATTCATACCCTCCCTGCAACCCCTGGAGAGCAACAGCTCCCAAGACTGTACTGGAGCTCTGGAAGCAGAGGGAGAGGCTCTGTAGCAGCCCTTTCCAGAATTAAGTAGATTAGAGAAAGATGTAGATCATTCCCAGGCAGTCTGAGACCTGGGTGAGAAAAACCAAGTCATTTATTATCTATAAAAGATTAATACTGAATTAGTAAGGTATTTTAGAGTAAATTGATAGAAATCCCAGCAGCTTTTGGATTTAGAGTAGCCCAAGCTCAGGTGTCTTTTACTGTCTCCAATGTCCTGCCTCTCACTGTCACCTTTCCACAGCAGTCTCAGAACCTGCATGCTGCAAACTGCAGCAGAAGGAAATACTGTGGTTAATTCACGAGCAAGAAAAACTCCTAAGTTTGTGGGGTGCAATATCTAAATCCATTAAAGTCAGGATACTCTTAATTCATCTCAAATTTACTCCAAAATGCACTCAAATTTTTGCAATTAACAATAAGCTACTCCAAACCAGCAAAAAGCTCACTAGTTAATTGTTCAATAAAGCCTACACAATCCATTATAATTTTTATTATATTACTGACTTCAAAGATGGTACAAGGAGTTCTAAAAATGAACAGCTTCTTCACACTTCATCTGTTATAGTTTACAACTCAATGTCTAAATCTTTTCCTTCGTCTAAGCAAGAAAAATACATTTCAGTACTGCAGATTGGAAGTCCCTGGACAAAAGTCACAGTATGTTTGCTGAACAAACCACTGTTTTTCTACATTGTCAGACAAAGAATCCTGAACTTGAAATAAAACTCATTACCCCATATCACTTAGATAGGAGTAAAAACTCTGTCACCTACAACTCGCAACTTTCTGATGATACATGTCTCCTGAGGGAAAGGGAAGAAAAAGATAAAAAAAATAACTTAGTAACATGGAAAGTCAATACAGGTGAAGGGCTGGGGGGGAGGAAATGCTTTGTTAGCACTGGCTGACGCTCAGAGGTTTTTCCTCTGAATTCTGCCCTTTATGAGGTTTCCATTATATTGCCAAAGACACAACACCAGAGGCTCAATCCTTTGGAGTTCTCCAAGCAGGCAGAAGGAACTTTACATAGATAACAGCTACTGGCACAAGAACTGCTGCACTTCAACGCTCTCCAAAGGAGTGACTCACACGACTCATACAAGGCTTTCAAATTTAATCAGTGTAAACCCCCGCTGCAAACTTGCAGTCAGCAGAGGACCTTACATGACCTCTCACACCTCTTACAGCCAAGTCTACAGATATTTGCATATTCTAGAGAACTATAAAACTGTTTGGCTTTTTACATCACTGAACATTATTGGCCACATTGAATGACAAGGTAAATCTGTTGTGCACGAAGAGATCAGGAGTTAGAAACAGAAGAAAAGCTGTGAGAATCTGCAAAAGGAGACACTGCACTGAATTTAGCATCAGCATGCATAGAAAGTGGTGTCCTTTCTGAAAAAGAAAAAGATACTTAAGCTCTGGGGTACAGCTTCCCTATATTCATTTTTGGTAAAGGGGATGTAACAACAACTTGAGAAAACTTCTATGAAGCACTTATAGCAGACGTAAATTTGTTCAGCAGCTCTTTCTGGTTTTGTTTTGTGGCTTTATTTCTTTTAAATTTCTAATTTTTTGGGTCTCTAAGAGGTAATCTGAATTCACAGCTTCATTCTTTTTCCTGATAAAAATCACTTAGATCAGACCCTCTTACATTAAAGTAGTTGTATGGGAAATACTTTACTAATAGACTTTTAGGATTCTTCACAAGCAAAAAACACTTGGACATCACTGACCCAAAGTCAATATGTGAGACATAAGGATGTGAAAGGCGTTACAAGATTTGAAGTTCTCTGAAAAGACATTCAGAAAGAACTAAACTTCATCTGTGAGTGAGATCAAATCAGCTCCATCTGCAGCAGCCTGCTGGGAGATGTGGAAATTCACCACTTTTTTGTGATTTATTAATTGCAGCAATATACCCAAACAAAATTCAAAGTTTGCTTTAGGTTCATACTAGACCAACACACACTAAAGGTGAGTTTGGTGCAAGTTTAAAAACATGGTGTTATTTAACATGCTCCACCTCTAAATTCTCTGTCCCAGGAGCTTCGGTCTGGGGTATCTTTCAAACTCAAGAGCAATATCTGCAAAACAAATCAGCTCTGCAGAGTAAGCTATGCCCACATGTCTAGTGACAGCCACTTTCTGGGCTGGGAATGAAGCAAGCTCTGCCTCCCACCAGCAATCCCAACTGCAGCACAGCACATGGGAATTAAATGCCTCTCCTTACTGTCTGAAGGGGTTTAATGTCATCTCCTCTGTCTGAAAGACAGAAACCAGGAACAGAAGGGAAATGCCTTTCTACAGCTTAGTTTACACAAATTTCAGCATTGTCCACAGTTTGTATCAGAGCTCCTCTATGCCCTCATGGCCTTGGATAAGTGGTATCTGCCTGTATTCCTACCAAATCACTGGAAGCATAAACTTGCTGCACCAAAACTAAAACAATCCTGGAGATAGCACTGCAAAATTTGGGTTATTCCGACTATAACTTTTCTTTATGAACAGGGAAGAAGAGCCTAACAGACCTTCTGAATTAAATTCTCTGTTTATCACATCATTTTTTCTTAACTTCTGGTGTCTGTAACGTCTTTGCCTTCCCTTCTGCTTTACTTTCACTGGAAATTTGAGTGAGGGTTCAGCTCTCTCTCTCACATTCAAGGCTGCTTTCTGCTCCAGCACTGAGTGCCTGATAAGAAAAGTGCTGTAAGTAGCTGTTCTTTCTCTCAGCTGTCAGTGCAGCAACAAATGCAAAATGTTAAATACATCTGTCTAACTCAGCCCTTCCTGCTCTTCAAAACTGCAACATCTGCCCCTGAAAGAATTTTTAGGGCATTTAAAACTTATAAATGCATAAGACATCTAAACAGCACGAGAAACTCTGAGGGTCATCAGTTGCACATGCATCACTATGACCATCAGGACTGCTTAAAATCTATTTAAGAAACACCCTTCAGGAAAACATCTCACCATTTCAACTAACAAACTTCATATTGTTTATAAACTGGCATGCTACAAGACATTAGGAAGCTTTTCTTCCTCGGTATTTCCAGGACAATTAGCACAAAAATAGAGTGGTGTCATCTTGTTTAGCACTTATTAAAAGAAGTCTTTCCATTTTAGGCCATGAATACATGGCTGAGTCTGGAGCAGCTGTGAAAAGCAGAGCAAAAATCTGACAGTGCCTTTAAAGAAAAATCTTTCCCCTCTTGTACCAAATAAACTAAAACAAGGCAAAAATCGATGGAGCACTGAGACAAGCACTTTGTGCTTCTTCAGTGCCTTTACACAACGGGAGATGCAATCATCTGACTGTTAAATCTTCCTTGAACTCATTTCACATTACAACTTTAACTTGACATAAACACACCAGAGCAGAGGATTGAAGCGCTCCGTGACAAGTCTTAGAAACCATGGAACATCCTAAATTATAATTTTGTTAAAACACTTCTTGCGCGGTTTATGTATTAGCAAAGGTCCAATTAAACAGTGAGGTGTTTGATGGTGGGAAGGGGCTTGCTGAGTGCCTCTTGTTTGTGGACAGAGATTGAATCACCCAGCAGAACAAGCTCGTGGTGCTGCTGTCAACAGCCCCCTCCTGGTCCCCTGCCACCGTGCTGAAAACTTTTATTCCCAGCACAGCACCTTGTCTCCAACACCTCCCTTAGAGCTGAAACAGGAGAATGAAGACCATCCACCACAGCTGCTCTCCAGAGCAGGAGATCAGGGTAAGTGGGAGCAAAGGAATACACAAAGGGCAAAAAGAACTTTTAGTGTAGTAATAGTTCACAATCAATGCTGCAAAATTTGAAAAGAAAAAGACTATTACTGGATGTTGTGCCTATTTTAATTTTCCAATACAGAACCAAGAACCCTGTGTATTGCCCTAAATACTCAGAACAGCCTATCACTAAACCCTGTGTTCATAAAAATCAGTTTAAAAAGCTGAGTCTGACTAACCAGTATCTCTTACATTTTATATTTCTAGGTTGCATTTTTTGTCTAAAGGCATTTACCTAGTCCTGTTCTGTGCAGTAAGGCAATCAATTTTAGAAGAGAGGAAGGATTCCAGCTCTTACTGAGAACTTGCCCGTACTAAATTAGTAAGATTTCTCTGTAATAGACTTTTAAACATAAACAGGCTCTTACTCACCAGATTAATCCACTTTCATGATTTTAAAAGACTGCCTGAAGCTAGATGGCCAGTCAGCTATTCCATTTATAGACACTTAATTGCACCCAGTTTTTATTCATTAGAATTTAAGAGGGCTTAATACCTCTGAAATTAGGACCCTAATAGCTGTTAGAAGTTGCATATTCACTTAGCAGCAAACAAAAATTCCAGAACTAGTCTCGGTTTAGACTATTTGTTTTAAGACACTACACTGAGAACAATGTAGACATGCATCCTGTTTATTCAGCAGGCAAGGACACAACAGCCATCAGAACTGGAAGGCACCACCATGACAATAAGAGCAAGCACTACAGTTTAACCTCAGTACTTGTCTCCCCAGTATGAGCAGTCAGGAAAAAAAATAGAGGAATTCTTTTTAATACTGCAAACAACAGGCAATAAACCCTCAAGTACCACAAAAAGTTACACCACGACACAGTACCAAAAAAAAAAAATCAGTTTAACCAATATTCCAGAGAAGTTTTATACTGGCAACACAATCAACTGGACCTCTGTTGATGAAGACAAGCCTTATCCTTCACGAATTTTGCTTCATTGTGACCCAAAGGAATAAAGATCAATAGATACACACTGACACACAGGCTGTGCTCCACTGTACATTGTTCTAAGTAGATCTATGGATATACACTGTCATAGACATGCAATATATTCTTTCACAGGTCCTTATCATTACAGAAACAGAATTACCAGTGACATACTCAGGAGACTATGGTTTGTTTGGGAACACTAATACAAAAAATCTATTTTTTTTTCTCATTCAGCTTAGATAGCTGACAAACCTCTTAAGGGGAAGGGTGAACCCTCTTGATCAATTTCTGATCCCCTCAACACTTTGAAGTACTTCCAAAAGTAGTAGCAGTAAAGATTTGACATAATCTGTGCATATTGTGAGAAGTAACATAAGGAGTTAATTGACATTTTCCTACCACATATTTTTAGACAAACATAAAACTGATGTGCTGGATCAGACCCAGAGATCCATTAGCCCAGTTTCCTCTTAGACAG
Organism: Lanius collurio; assembly: GCA_020086605.1. Taxonomy (NCBI): domain Eukaryota; kingdom Metazoa; phylum Chordata; class Aves; order Passeriformes; family Laniidae; genus Lanius; species Lanius collurio. The sequence goes on along the minus strand of JACBWW010000034.1, from coordinate 3,075,113 downwards.
AGCATGTTATTGGAAGCTTTTCCAAGGGTCCTATTAGGTCTGTTTCAGGTCTGTGAAGGACAACTGCCCTACCTTTATGGCACATGGAGACCATGGACTAGATATTTTCCACTCTGAAGTCAATTACTTTCAAGTCTTTCCAAAACACCCAGTTACATCTGAGGGTACTAATATATAAATGTAAATAAATTCACTATTAATAGTAAACTTTGTTTTAAAAGTGAATATTTATTTATGTCAGCTATAACGACATAGTTAAGATTTTTCCATGGTAAGTCTGCAAGCTCTGACAGAGATAACAAGCCATGAAACAAACATGTTTTAAACTATCTGCATCTTAGGCTCACTGGAAGGAAGACCTAAACAGCAGATTTTTTTTTTTTTTGTTTATTTTGGTTTTGTTTTCAATAGGGGTTTGTTTTGTTTGTTTGTTTTATTTTGTTTTTACCTTTTAAATGCTTCAGCAGGGTTCCTCTCACATTCCCCGGGCTGCAAGAGACTTTGAATAGCAGGATCTCTTAGTTTGTCCTCATATCCTGGGATCAGTCCACTGCGGCCTATTTGAGTGACTAAACCTCTAATAAAGCCTCCAACACAGAGCGTGTCAGAGTCCTGGGCCCGGCAGAAATGGAAGGCCAGAGCCTGGCGATGTAAGCCTCTTTGTAGGTTTGCAGGTGAGCTTGGCCACAGTAACTCAGTGCAGAGGGCTGTCTTCCCACTCCCGGGGCCTCCTACCAACAATACACCCCAGGCAGCTCCTTTCCCAGAGACAACACTGGTATTATTCCCAGAATTCGCTACAAGAGATGGTTTGTTGGCAGCACTACCGCCGCAGCTAGCTTTCTCCTGGAGGCAGTGCTGAAGCTTGTGGAAAACCCACTCCCTACAGTAAAACTGCTTTCCCTGCAGCAAGCTGGTTTGAGCCATCTTATAAAGCTTCTTCTCTTGGATGTGTCATAAGCTGCAGCACATCTTCAGCATCTCTGGAGCAGGGAGACACACGTTCATGTGGCACAGGACAATCTTGTGCACAGAACTTGACAGAGGTGACGGCGATCGGTCACCCTTCCTCGTAAAACTCAACAGCCTCTTCTCTGCAGGAAGGGTGTCACTCCATCTGGGCGCCGTGCTGGGACCAGCATGGCACAATCACAGCTCAGCTGACATCGTGCAGCGGTGGCTGGTACCAGCCCTCAGCAAGACTTGTGGTGTGGCTCACAAGTTCATGCAGCTCCATGGCTGCATCTGTGGCTTAGGCAGTTGTGTGTGTTCCCAGCATACAAGGGAGACAATACATCTGGAAAAACTGAGGGAAAGCCAACTTTGCAGTGTATACTAAATGCCTTTCAACTCTAGGCATTAATCTCTCTGGATATATATACAGAAAAAGCTGTCCATAATAAAATGTTTCTTCTGGGAATTTCATAAAAAAAGTGATTTTTCTTCAGAGTACTATATGCACACCACAAACGTGGCAAGTACCCCTGACTAAAGCAGCCAGTCTGGACAGCAAGCTTTGCAGACTTCATACATCTGGGAGAGTGTCCGAGAAGTGCTTCACATTATGGTTTCTTATTCAGTACAGGAGATGGGGGGAAAAAAATGTTTACAGCTTGTTATTTCAATACATTCGTAGTGTCTTCTTGAGGAACTTGGATTCTTACTGAACCTGTTCTCAGGTATCTCAATCGCAAGATGTCAGAAGAGACAACATCTTCCCCTAGAGCTCTGAAATAAAGGAGACAGCACTTTTAACCCTACATGCAAGTCATAATTCAGTCAGCTGCAAACAAAGAGCAAAGTCAAGGGCTCGTATTCCCTATTTTTGCTAAGACTGTTAAATTAATCAAAAGAGCCGTTTTAAAGAAAATTTGTCGTTACGAGGCGGGATCAGCCACATGCAAAAAACCCAACAATAAACAATGAGCAGATATGACAGTCGCCTCAAAACCGCAGCAAGTCTTGCATTTTCTCCCGAGGAGAGCTGAATATATCCCTTCATCCCAGAAACATTCCTCCTAGCGAGGCTTCATCACCGAATCCTCTCCTCACCCCATTTTCCTCCTGCCGGCTGCGGGCGTTTTTGGGAGTTTGTGTTGCAGGGCAGCGCTGCTCCTCGCACGCTTCTTTGTTCGCGGCAGCGGCGCCCGGCAGCCCCGGGGTCACGGCGTGACACCCCGCGCCACCGCCCCGTGCCCTCCGCGGCACCCCCGCACCCCGAGCCACCGCCTGAGCCCGGGCTGCGCTTCAGCCCCGCGCCCTCCCAGCCCGGGCACCGCCGCGCACGCACGGCTCGGGAGCCACTTGGCAGCGCGACCACCTCCCTCCGGGAGAACCCCCGAGCAGCTGGGGAGCGCCCCAGCCCTTCCTCTGCCTCTCGCCCCCCGGCGCGGCGCCACACGCCCTCCGCCGCGCACACACCCGGCTCCGCACAGGGACCCGGACACCCGCTCCGCGCCCGGCAAGGAACCCCCAGCGCCGGGGCCGGTGTCAGCCCCGCCCGGGCAGGGGCTTCCTGCCGCCGCTCGCTCACCTCCGCCACCGCCTCGGCGCGGCGGCTCCTCCAGACGGCTCCTCTCGCCGCTGCCCGCGCCCCTCCTCTTCCTCCTCCCGGCCCCTGGGCTCCCGCCCCCGGGCGCCGCCGTGCCAGGGCCGCGGCCACCCCGCTCCGCGACTGCCTCAGCCCGCCCGGTGCTCTCCCTCCTCGGCACCTCCCTCGCTCCCCGCTCCGCCCGCCCCGGCCCCGCCTCAGCCCGCCCCCCTTCCCCTCCGGCGGCGGGGACATCTGGGGCGAAGTAGTGCGGGGCGGAGGGAGACGGGCGGTGCCCCTCGCCGCCGCCCCGGGCTTTGTCCCGGCCCCGGGGCCGCCCTCCGTCCCGCCCGCTGCCCGGCGCCTCCCGCCGCGGCCCTGCAGGGGGCGGCCGCGCCTCCCGCCGCGGGCCTGAGGCGCCGTCCTGGCCGCGCTTCGCGGCAGCGAAACTTGAGGGGAGAAGGTCCTGGGTGGAGGCGAGCCCTCCGTTACCCCGGGGCAGACACGGCTCCTCGCATTAAAACCGTATTTGACTCTTCTTTCCAATCGAAGCACAGACCTGAGAGCTTTTCTCATTGCCTTTTCTCCTTTTTGCCCTGAACTGGCCCGTTTCAGACAGAACTCCCATTAATTACCCTGACAGCCTCCCCTGATAGCAGCGCCAATTCTGAACCTTTTCCACCTTCCCCGCCTTGCTTCTGGGGATGCACAGATCCAAAAATCCTGTTTCCAACACCGTGAGAGCTCCAAGGGGCATCCCACATCCTTTCCCTTACACCACATTAAAGTGACCCTTGAGCTTTACAGTTTGTGGGTCCCTACAAACCCTTAGAACAGGGGACCTTAATATGGAAGAAACCAGGCTAGAACTTCCTCCAGGACAATTTTAACATGGAATAAAACAGGATGGCTCTTGCTCCAGGACACCTTTACAAGGCCGTTGTAAAGCCCCTTCCACTCATGGCAACAAAGTGACCACTCTCCTCCTTTGTTTTGTCTGTGACAGAGCAAGGGAAGGATTTCCATTAAAATTTGCTCCCCTCGGAGCTGTCTGCATTAGTTATGATAAGGCACTTTTCCATCAAGGATCAAGGTCTTTATGGCTGCTAAACAGTGCCTTCATTTTAGCAGGGCTCTGTATGGTTTTGCGCACCAGGTAATTACAGTATTGTGGAGTACACACTGAATATATCCATAGGATACAACGGAGTGATTTAGGGCCCTTCAAGGAACGTCCCGCGATTCTTTGCAGGAGCAAAATGAAAAATTAAATAAATTCAGTTGGTGTACTGAAGAGCTTAGAAAAACAAGTCCGTCTGCTTCTGAAAACCAGTAGAACAAGTTTGCAGAACCTTTGGAAGCAGCGAATTACAAATTCGCAGAGCAATTGGGAGTGGGGGAGAAACAGAAATAAGATTAGTAGTAAGAAAATGTTGTGTGGTTGTTTTGTTTTGGGGTTTTTTTAAGCTTTCTGACTTGGTTGGGTTTTTTAACCATACACTTTAGGCAAATAATCTTCTCTAGGCTTGTTTTTTTTCCTTCCCAGCTGCACCACCCTTCCATTTCGAAATGTTGTGGAAACTCAAGACTCCCAAAACTAATGCTAGTACAAGTTCAAGAGACTTTGAACTGTAAAATATTTTTTTTTTCTTTTAACAATAAAGGGATAGAGACAGATAATGGTTGGAGTGATGAGATTGCAGCTCTGGTCTGCTGAGCAGGCTAGAGGAAAAACAGAGGTTGACAAAGAGAAAAAAATGTAAAAAGCTCACAAGAAGTAACTGCAGGTTCAACATGTTAAGAAGCAGATCTTGGCTCAAGCATTAAACTGGTAGGTGACCCAGGGAGAAAAAAGAAGAAAATTGGACAATGATGAGATGCAGGGGAAAGTGCAACTTCTGCCTTTCTTATGACCAAGACACAAATGAACCCCCAATTTAGATGAAAAGGCCCTATCAGATTTCACAACACCCTAGTGAATATAGTGAAGCAGGTGGAGTAACAGCATGGTTTGCTAAAATCAGATATTTAAATGTATGCATGATGGAGTTATAGATAATAACTGTGAAAATACTTAACCTTTCCATGCTAATACATAAACCCTACAACAAAACAGGTGACAATAATTTGATTTTAGCATGGTACAGAGGACACCAAATAATTAACCCCCTAAAACTAACTAGTGGGCACTGCATCTGAGCTAACTTTCCCTTCAGGATATCACTCCTACAGCTAACATCAGGAATATGAAATACTTGTTGGAATTACAAAGAGAAGAAGGAGAGGGGAAGGGAAGGAGGAACAGAAGTTGGACAAAAATGTGGCAACAGTATAATTAGGCAAAATATTACAAAGTCCAAAGTATGACCTTTCAAACAAATTTCAACGTACAACCTAAAGGTGAAGGTTGGCAGTGGCCTTGCACTGACCCCCCCTCAAATTACTACTAGGAAGCAAAAGCATATAAACACTTTCAATGATAAATCCTTTTCTTTAAAAAAAAAAGAAAAAAAAATCTGAAAATAAGTTCAAAGGGTTAAAACCCCAAGGTTGTCATGCAGAGGTGCAGCCGCTTCGGCTGCGATCTTTCATCTGTACACAAGAAACTAAGACCCTGAAGTCAACCTTCAAAAGCAAGGGAGGCATTTTGTTATCGAGATTATTTGCATAGTACCTCCTATACCTAACGTGACAGCTCAGATGACATCACCCTGGTGAATTATTATAGCTAAGGGTCAGATATTTCTGATACAATTGTGCAATGTTGTAGTTAATGAGACAGTATCAGGATAAGAACCAAACCTTATTTTTGTGGTTTTGTATAACTTAGTTTGACACAGATAGCAGACATGCCGCTATCTAATTGGCTACAATCTTGCAGGCTACAAGACTGACAAATAAGGCCTAAAAAAAGATGAAACAGAGCAAAATTTCCTATCTGAGGAAAACCCCAACAAACCTCACTCTATACTTTTAGTTTCAGTGGTCTGAAGCTGTGGGAACCTTCCCGGTTAACCTGAGCCACACTGAGGCACCTGATTTTAAATGATGGGACATTTGTGTCATGCATGATTCTAGGTATGGTTTTGTACTTACTTAAAGGATGGTTAAGGCTAAGAAAAGAAGAAACTTTTAGTAAAATGATTGTACAAAAGTTGTAGCATTAATAAGTCTGCAGCAGCCCTGGAAAAGCCTGAGGGGGTGGGTTAAGCAAAAATCTTTTATGCCTTCCAAATCATTTGCCACATCTTTTGCAAAGTATTAGGAAAGACTACTATGTGCTTTTCAATTATTTCAACAGTTTCAGTATGATGTTATTTGGATGTGAAAGCAGGCAATCCTGATGGACCACATAATGGATCACAATGAAGAAGGCAGCGTGAGGCTGATCCTTGAAGTCATCCAAATCTGAGCCATCCTGTGTGTACACAAACTCCTGTTTGCTTTGTGTGTAGTTTGGAGCACTGTTTCCAGTTTTTGTGGGGTTTGGTGCATGAGTCAGCCCTTGTGGGTCTCGTGGTCGGGGTGCACGCACGTCCCAGCCAGCTCGGAGCCGGCACTGAGCTCAAGGGGAGCGGAGCTGCAAATCCTTGCGAGCTTGTCGTGTCTTGGGTAGAGCTTTGGGCAGGCAGTGATTCACATCCAGAAATAAATGTTTTGCAAGGGTGGGCCTGAGGTGTGATTATCTACTGAAACACGGAGTAGTCATTTTAACTACTTTTGTAACTTTTGAGTTACTGATTTTCACGCATCATTATCTTTTAATTCAGATACTTTCATTCTCTGACAGGTAAAATTAGTGAGGTTGATGGTAAATAAAGATAGCGTAGACTTAGGATAACATCAGAACATTAACATAAAAAATTGTATAATTTCCCAAGCAAATAGTGGAAATCTTATCACATGAAGTATTCAGGCAAAAGCATTCCTCTGATACTGATATTTCAGGTCTTAGTCCTAAAATCTGTCTAGGGTGAGATGCACTTTAGTCTTGGGCCTGTCAGTATCATATGTCTCCACAAAATCACTTGGAAGTCTTGTACGTGGGTGGCCCGTGTCCGGCCTGGCTCCCACAGCCACTCTCCAATCCATGTGGTCATCCGTTTCTCCAGGTCAGAATCCCTCAGCTCCTACAGGGGCTGGATGTCAAAGGCCTCAGAAAGGGCTGGTTAGTCCTTATTCACCATTATAGGATTCTTCAGAGTCAGCTGATCACTTAGTCACATACTTGGGAATGGACTCCAAGAGGATGTGCTTCCTGAGCTTCTCAGGAGCCCAGCTGAGGCTGACCATTTTGTTCCTTCGTGTCTTTTTTAAAGAGGAACATAATGCAGGTTGGTTTTGTTGGGGTTTTTTTTCCCTACTTATCAGGGACTTGCTCTCACAATTTCGATTTTCAATAGATGAAGGCATAGTGTTCTTTTACATAAGAATATAGCTAGGAAGCATAATAGTTCCTTTCAGCTCTTTCCTCACCCTTCCTCATTACCAGGTAATTTTGGTAGGAGTACTATCTATCCCATCTATTGAAACTGGATCTCTGTGAACAAAGGACGAAAGAATGATTAAGTTGAAGCAAAATTAAACAAAAGATCTGAGATAGGATCATGTGGTGGCTGGAACACTTGGCCAGGAGAGGAGGGAGCTGTATTCACCTTCTCCCTGAAAAGGAAATAGTTCCCATTTCCAGGCTGACAGCATTCATTTCTAGGTCATTACAGACCTGCCACCACAACATAATGTAGTTGCATTTTGATAGAGAAATGGCTATTGTGTTTTGAGTTAGAAAAGCAATTCTCTGTTCCTTGATACTCAAGGGCCAGGGTCTGTCCTGTAGTCACAGAAAAGGTAAAGCAGGAGGTTTGTATCCACCTATCCCCATCCCCTGGACAAATACATGTGTGCATTGAATACCCAGCAGTGGTGGGTATTCATTTTTCAGCTTAATAACAAAACTAAGATAAACTCTAAAGAAGTGCTGCCCATGCCTGGAAAATGTAATTTGTATCACAGGTACTTATAACTGTGCTTATATCTACTCCTATGTGTTACTACCATCCTGTTGGTGCAATTGCTCCTCACTGCTACGCTGTCAAGAAAAACACTCTGCCAGATGACTGTTCAAAATAGGGGACCAGTTCAAATGCTTTAAATTCCTTCTGGAGCAGCCTTTTTTTCTTGCTCTGTACTGAGGAGAGAGCACCATCCTCCCAATGTAGCTCTGGGATTGTACACTAAATTTAGTCGATAGGTTGGAGGCACTTTTATGCCTCTTGAGCAAAACCCAGGCATTGGCTTTAAAGATTTGCTGCTGCATCTTTTTTATATATATGTGTATAATACACACACACACACACACACACACAAATATGCATCTACAGAGAACTGGGAAGGTAGGAGTCTTCTGATTAATAATTGATACTCAGCCTCCAGTACTTACTGGGCAAGGGTTTAGCTGGGTGTCTGGAAAATGCATCGCAATTTTTAGCCAGCTAAAAAAGAAATAAATCCCAACCAACTGCTTTTAGCATCCAAGAAATGCATGTTGGGGTAGTGCTCTGGAGTGCTGTGGTCTGTCCAGCCTGTGTCATTCCAATCTCTAATATCTCTGTGCCTACAGGAATATGAATCTGCTTCAGCTTCCTCCAACCTTGAAGTAACACATTACCCAGGGTTTGTGCAATGTGAATTATGGTAGAATATCACTATTCCATTTAATAGCAATTGACAATGCACAAGGCCAACCAAAATTAACACTAAAGCAATGATATTCTTGAAAACAGGTGCTGCAGTTGATAACTTGTGCTGTTGGATGGAAATATAATTGTCTGTTTCTTGGGAAGGGAAGAATTTAGATGCTGTTAAGTGATGGCATGAAAATGTCCATGGAGTAGAAAGAAAAAAACCCCACAGCAGTAACTCAAAAGAGAAAACTAGATAATGAAAGTGGCTTTTCATGTTGGTTGGTCCAGAAGTATAGTCATATCATCTCAGAGCAGGTATGAAAGAAATTGTTACATTCTTAGGCAGCTGATTCTTATGTGAATATTCAAAATAGCTACAATAATGAAAGATGTTGTGCTGGCACGAGATTCTGTATAAACCTAGTGAAACTTAACAAAATATTGGATTTATGTGACACGTGAATGATCTGTGAACTTCAGGAAATTTTGTGTGCAGAAAACATAAGTACATACATACATATATATATATTTCTCACATAATCTCAGTGTTTTCATCAGTCTGTATTACAGGTGCTGTCTGAACACTTGCCTTGACCTGCTCTGTGATCTTGAGCAACTCACGTCGTCTTACCTGCTCCAATTTCTCCATCACTACAATAAAAATAATAAATCTTTCCTATCTCCTTTCTTATGCCTGGTCAAATGGGAAGCTAAAGTAAGGTTTGCCAAAATATTTTGTACCATTTCAGTAACACAAGATAGGCATAAACTTGCTCCAGCCAGCTTTGACTGATGTGTTATTGAATCAGCATAAACTCTTCAGGCTATACCAGAAGTAATAAATAACCAAAATACTTTTTGCTGGATATGCTCTTACAAACTTCTGCCCTAAGCCTGTAGTAGCTCAAAAGCTTTTATGTGAGGAGGCACACTGTGATTCTGTAATGAGTCATTTTAACACATTTTCTCTGCATCTTGTTTCCCCTGGCTCAAGAGTTTCATGTTATTTATGAATTCATGTGTTTTAAACACTACACTGCAGTCCTTAGGCAGGCAGGCTGCCCAGGTCAGTTAGCACTGGCTGCTGCCCTTCTGCCATTCTTCTCAATTTGTGGGGGCTCTGCAAATCATTGCTTCAGAAGTGAGAAAATGGCAGGATTTAATTTTGCCCATCCTTTTAAACAAACTTCACCCACACAGGGAGCAGCCTGTGGCCTGTGGAGTCAGGGCAGCATCCTCCCTTCCATCGCTTTACCTGTAAGAGCACTACATCTATCAAATGCAGATTTGGGGTTATCTGCAAGCTCAGCTTCCAGTTATCAGCACTTTGGAAAAGAATATGGATTGCAATCATGCCCATCTTTACTGCTTAGCATGAGGCATGCTCAAAATAGCAAATATAGAACCTCCTTTTTTTTGAGGAGAGTCAAGGAACACAGAGCACCTTTGAGAGCAATGTGGGAGCACTGGAGGAGCCAGGAGCACAAAGAGCAAGTTTAGAGCTGTCCTGGTGGCTCTTGCTGGCAAAACTCCTCGTAGGACAGCTCTGGCCTTTGCCCCTGCAAAACTGTTTCAGCATCTTCCACTGCTCCATCAAGGTCTAGTTGAATCATCATACCCATTGCTTGCAGAATTATTTTTGTGCTCCCAAAGTTAGTAAATATAAACAATCAGCATAATCCTGAAAAAAAAATGCAATATAAACTATATTTTTTTCCAGGCTGAGGCCACTAAGCTCTAGCAGACACTCAGAAAATAAAACTATTCATGACAAATTGTAATCAACAGGGGTAAATATAAAAGAATTTTTAATCTGTTTCTCTGCATCTATGAAACCACTTGATTAGTCCCCTTCTAACACATCTCTAAACACAGATGAGACATAGTGAGATGAGGAATTTTTAGAGCATATTTTGGATAAGTTTGCTTAGATTAATTGCAGATCTTCTGAATCTAGAAGAGGCAGCTAAAATATATCCTTAGAAATGTCCCATTAGACTTTGAAAATAGAATGAGAAAGATAAATTAATGTTGATTGAAAAACAGCTTGTGCATTTTGTGTGGAAGTGAATTCAGTTTGGTCATTAGTGTCATTTGATAAGCAGAATTTCAAATTTCATTCCCTTTCCCTAAATAAGAAACTCACTCTGTTTTTCATCATCCAGACTGTTTATTCTAATGGTTTTTAGGAATCCAAAAGAATTCCTTTTAAAGGGAATAAAAAGGAAAGAATCAAATTATGTTTCTTCATGCAACACAGCAATGTAACTCAAAACTTTAGACACATACTTGCATCAAAGCAACTAACTTTTCTGCTTGCTATTTTCCCACATTAAAAAAAAACAAAACAAAACAAAACAAAAACAAATCAACAAAACAGTGGTTTATGGACTAAAATTGGTGTGTCATCATAGGAAAACCAGTTATTTCTGCACCTACCAAACACATAAGCCACGTGATTTAGTGACACTTCAGAAGGTAAAGATAATTTAGGAGAGATTGAGAAAGTACATGAAATTGATTCAGGGCAGATACTAAGTTTGGATATTTGTTGACTGTGCCTATGAAATGTATCATAAGCCATCACAACCCAAAATTGTAGTGGTAATACCAATAACAGCAGCAGCTTCCACAAATTTCCCATTTTTCAGTAATTGACAAAAATTTCCCCTAAACTGACAGATGCAGACTTTTCCAAAGGGCTTTGGATTTCGGTGGCATTTGGTTTGGAGCAGTCAGTGTCAGGGAACCTGGAAAACAAACATGCTGATTGCTTTGGAAGAGCTCTTCATCAGCAGAGTGTGATGAGGGATTCCTGAGCATCTTCCTTTTTCACTATTAGCTGCTCTCCTACCATTCAACTTGCATTACCCAACACCCTTCTCTGCCTTTTCTGCATGGCATTAGCATGCTGTAGAAATCCAAACTGAAGTCAAAATCTAGGACACGAGATCAAAGGGTTTGGGTACTTGCTGTTTCCATGCGTGTGTCATCTTCATAAAATCCTGTTAATGCTCTTAGGACACAGACAATTGAAATGGAACCTGGGAGAAGAGGTAAAGGCCTGGCTTAGGCAGCAGAGAGTTTATGGGATTGTTTTATAGCTATGGAATACACTGCCTAAAAAGGTTGAAGGATATTTAGATGTAGAGCAAGACTCATCTTATTTTAGCTTATTTGGAAACAAGTCTCATAAAAAAGGTCTGAAAAGTACAAAAGGAGTTGAGGTTAAAAGAGTAAAAAGCATGAATTTGGCGATGGAAAAAAAATCAAACAAAAAACTAGTCTATTGTTGAAAAGGTATATTCAACAACACAAATTGATCAGTCAGACTCATTCACTAATTTATTCATTTAGGTTGGAAAAGGCCTTTAAGATCATTGAGTCCAATCATTATTCACTTCTTTATGGATGAGCTCCTGAACCTGCAAGGGGACTGGAAAAAAAGCCCAAAGTCCATAGTCATAAGCAGCAGACAAGAAGCCAAAGATAAACTGTCAGCAAAGCTCTACTCAGTCTTGGCAAAAACCACTCCAGCACTTTAGTGCTGAATATACTTGGAAACATTAAGAGGTGGCATATAGGACCTTGAAGCTGAGGATTTAGCAGTGGAAAAAAAAATAATGGAAGGATTTAAATGGATTAAGGGGGTAATAGGACCCAGGCAGAAGGAGGTGGAGATAACTTTAGCTGTCTTGTAAATGAGAAGAGGGAGAGATGATAAATGGAGTTCTGAAGCCTCCACAGATTAAATTATCTGGGTGGGAGTCAGGTGTGAATTGCTGGGGAAGCACAGGGACTAAAGGGATTTTGTGTTTGCTGGTGCAGGTTAAGTTTCCCTTCAGGTGACACAGTCAGTGGTGGAAATGCTTGAAGCTGTGTCTCACATATTATCTAAGGCTTGGGGAATAACTCTCAGTGTGAGAAGGAACCTTCAGTGTCTCACTAGAGACTCAGTGAAGTGAGACAGAAGGGCAGCACAAAAATCAACCTTGACAAACGTAGGAAAAAGTCATTAGTCACCATGGCAAAGACAATCTTACTACAAAGGAGAGGATTGAAAGTAGTCTGAAAATAACTGAGGAAGCTGCCTGTACAGCAGATAGACAAGCACTAGAAATCTGTGTGTATCCATGACACCAACAGCTTTTCAATCTCACTGCCCAGAGCCTCATTTTAAAATACTTTTGCAACTGTTTTCAGATTAATCTGCATTTCTCAAGGGGTAGAAATCCATTTGGTGCCTGGGACTCCACTATCATATCTGCTGTGTTTTTCTGCAGTTTTTAGCTGCTATTTATTTTCTTTCCCTTTCACCACTAATCACTATTACTCTTACATTAAATCAAAACAAGCTGATTCAAGGCAGGTTTACCAGAAGTTCTGTCAGGTTTTGTCAGAAAAACAGAAAATAAACTCCATGATTTTCTAATTAAGAATGATAAATTATGGCCCTATATGGAGCCACTATATTAACTACTCATATTAAGACACTCATTAACGGCATTGCCACAATAGGAAAACAAATATTTCTGTCCAAGAGTTCCAGATCTCAGAAATCCCTGAAAGTCGAGGAGATGCCTTTAAGGAAAGTCAATAGCTAAATGTCTGTTTCCAAGGAATTTTAGACTTTTCTGTGTTTTCTCTTGCACTATATTCACAGCATTAAATTCAGTGGAAGAGGATTAAGTATTTTACTACTAATTCAGCATCTTATTACTGGAGGTAATAGCATTCATGTGTATCAACAGCTTTATAATCCTATTGACATAAACCCAAGTCAGATGTGAGCAGTACACAAGGATGGTGGGCACTGCAGCAGTTGCCTAAGCAAGGATCCATGCTCCCATCTATCAGAAATAGATTTTTCACTAAATTCATACTTGCATTTTCTCCTTGTTCAAGCCCTTCACCTGAGCTGGTTATGTTCTTTAGTGTTTTGCATTCCCAGCAGAGGGTTACCACCACTAAATCCCCAAGTAGCTCCTTAAGGAGCTTGCATGATTCTTCTAAATGTTCCTTGAGATCCACCCACGCCACGAAAAGCAATTCCCTCCCAGTGAAATCAAATTATATTTAATCTGGAAATTTAATTATGCCACTGCAATAGGTATTTTTTGAACGCCATAGATTAGGCGGATTAATCAGATGCACGGGACGTAGGCGGTTGGTATTAATAAGGCAAAATTTGTTTGCACTATATGTACAGACAGTTCTGAAACTGCCAGCCAAAGCAGAAAGAGAGGATTTGCCTCAGTGCTGCTAATGAGAAGTAGATTAGTAGAAGCTGTGCAGTTAAAACAAAACAAAACTAAACCAGCCACCACTTTAAGCCAAGCAGAGGAGTGCAAAAACGGTGTTCATTTTTCATACATACAACATGAATGACAGCTTCAGTGTTATCTCATTGTGAATGTATAATAATTAGTTGGGTAATTTGGCTTTCTGAGGAACATTATTAACTCTATTAGAATTATAGTCAACTCAGGAAATCAGATTCCTAAATACTCTGAATCCAATGCCTGCTTTTAGTCACAGCTTTTGGAGGGGAGCAGGGATAACAAGCACAGGCAGAGTTAGGAAAATGCAACACAAGTGTTTTAGAAACCCCGACTTTTCCTTAGCTTATGGCCTATCTGGAAATGTTTCCAGCTCCAGAATGGGCCAAGACCCCAGGATGAACTCATTCCTTGTCTGGGAAGCAGTGGGAGCTGGGAGCTGGCCCCAGACACCGCAGGGAGAGCGCAGCGGCAGCAGCCCCTGTGGGTACGGAGTCAGAGCAGTGTGTGTGTGTGTGTGTGTATAATTATATTCATGTTCTGATTATAGAGCCAGATGACTCCAACACATGTTGCTGCTGTTCCTGGGAGCATAGAAAATTTGGACCACACCAGTTGCCACAAAAATATGTAATGGCTGTCATCACGCTGGTTTGTAAGCAAGGCACATTGTCACCTCTAGGAAAACCTACTTCATTAGTAATAACATCAGTGTGACATTTCCATTTAATCCTAATGACTTCATAATTATTAATTACTGTCACTAAAATCCCAGGGAAGGTGGAATCTCAGTCATATCATTCTTCACAGTTGCCAGGTATTTTCAGATTACTTTATCCAGAAAGGAAAAAAAATAAAAATTTAGTCATTATTTTTGAGAAACAGTCATCATTAATATAGAAAATCTAAAAAAGTCACTGAAGATTCTTCTGTCAGCCTTAAAAAAAAAGAATTATAAACACAATTTCCTTTAAAAAAATGTTATGACAATTCAGTTTATTCAAATCACACCTTGAAGTTGTCAGTGTGTTGAGCACACACATCAAATAATGTTGTTCAACTTTGGACTAAATCCTGCTGAGCTAATAATTAAGCCTGATCCTATTGTCAGTGATTTGCAAATTTATATTCTATTGCTAATAGCATCTATGCTAATTTAAATCTGTATTCTCCTATTTAAGCTTTTGGTACTTCAAATATTTCATTTAAATAAGTGAAATTAAACCAATTCTTTGTTTTAATCGAATTGTTGTTTCACATTATTTGAACTGTGCTCTTTGCAATTAGGAAATGTTTCATTTAGCAAGTCAAGGAGAAAAATCCAAATTGTCCTCCACATTATATAATTTTTTAGAGTTAGTTTTTCAAAATTATGGGATACTTTGAGAGGAAGGATTTCTGATGCATTTCAAATGTGTCAATATTTACACCCATTATTGGCTTTACTCTTTTTGCTGCATTAAACAGATTCTATATTTAGAGAAGAAGGGGATGCAGAGGGGATGGTCTAACTCCCTGTATTTTTCCCCACACTGAAAAAATGAGCCAGATTACAGAGGACAAAGATAAAAGTGGATGAAAAATGGATTAAGCTACACATATTGTGCTCAGTGAGGGAGTCTGATAATATATAAATGCCATAAATACTATTTTAAAAGAAAGGATTAATATTGAAATTGGCTTTTTTAGACCTCTTTATGCAGGTGGCTTTGAAGAACGGCAGCATTAGCCTGAGGTAACCTACACCTAAGTTTCAAACTTCCACTGATGTTATTTAGATGTACATTTGTGCCAGAAGAAGGCTTGTAAACACAGACATTTAGCACATGCTTATCTACCCTGCAGAAGTCTGTCTGCCTGTGAGAACCCCAGCTATTATTAAGAAAGAATATAATGGATTACTTAGACATCTATTAAAAATTTGATCCTTAAAGCTCAATTGCTTTCCTTTTGGTATTCATTGTGTGCAACCATACAGATTTATACATAATAAATATATTCATATGGAAAACCCACTATAAATCTTACTGAAATGTAGAGCCCTTTAAAGCTTCACTTAATATCAAATTTGTTTTGTCATGGTCTATTTATAACACAAATTGGCAAACTTTATACACTACTTTGTAAAGAAAAAAAGATTACTAACCAGCAAATCTTTATAAAAGAATGAGTGCCCCTTCACATACCTACATCAGCATTGTGAAATTGAGAAATGATTCTGAAGCAGCACTCAGTGAACACCAACACACCTTTGTTAAATGGATGCTGATAAATGCATTTAAATGCTATGGGTATGCCCTGCAGCAGGGCAGGATACAGCAGTGCAGCATCAAGAGCAAGGACCTCTGCAAGAAGCGTGAGACTAGAAGTGCTGTGACTGCTGTTGAGGATCTGGGGAAGCATTTTGAGGAGTTACAGAGACCTCAAACACAGGAATATCTGGAAAGATGGGGTTTATGGCTATAAAACCACAAGCATGTTACACGTGTGTCCAGGCAAGAGCAGTGCACCAAGGCTATTGATGTCCTGAGGGTCTGCAGAGTTAGAAAATTGACAGGGGAGAGAAGTTAGGAAGCCTTGATAGGAAGAGGTGAAGTCTCTACTATAGGACATGAGTAGAATAGCAAAACTTTTCTCTAAAGGTGAAAAACAAGTGGTTAGTACTTAAAAAAAAGGTCCCAGAATGGAAGAATTTAATTACAACACCAGCTATACACTCTGGAAAGAGTTCTTGGACATGGAAGACAGTATAGCAAAAAGGAGGGCAGTGTAGGCTTTAATTAAACACAGAGCACAGAGCTGGCCCTCTAAATCAATCATTATTTCTTGGAGGCAAGGACAAGTGCAGAGCCGTGCAAATGTGTGAAGAGAATTTTGGGTAACAGCCCTGCAGATTTCTCAGAGGAAAATGCTTTGACAGATGCTGAGTGGGACTACTTCTCCTTATGCTGAACCCAAAGGCAACAAAAAAATTAAAATTACTTCATGGCATCCAAGAAAAGTGTAAAAGAAATTTTGATGTGTAAGGCTTAGGGTTTATTTTTGCCCCAGCAAGGTATTGGAAAGGAGACAGACTGATAGTCTGATTCAGGTGAAATTTGAGACATCCCTCTGGGCAATTCAGTGGTTTGCTTCCCATAAAAAGACTGATTCTCTTGGTCATCTTGTGTGCTTAACCACATTTAAAACCTTGGTCCGAGTCTAGATGCAGTTTAAACATGCCTGCATCCATAAAAACAAGCAGGAACATGCTTCCTGGACTTCAGCCAAGGATCTTAGTCCAGTGCTGGAGTGGGAAGTGGTCTGAACCACCAATCTGCCAGAGGATGAGACAGTCTGCTCACTATCCTTATGCAAGAATCACATCTGAGCAGAGTCCCTGGTGATAAAGCAGCACTGGGGCTTTGCAGGAGAGCTGACAAAAAGCATTTCTTTTTAAACCCTGAGACAACAGGTTCTTGGCCATGACACCTGTGAATGCCTGCCATTTAAATGCTGGGAAAGGGAGCACCATGAAGGCTTGTTACTTGCCAGTCAAGGCTTTGCATCTCCCTGTTTCTTGGGGTTTTATTTCTGGTCAGCACTTCCCATGAACCTTGGCCCAGCATAATGTGATGACACCACAGTCAGAAGCAGCCAGGAGCCCATAACTTGAGGACACCAACCCTGACAGGAACAGGCTTTGGGTGGGGGAGCAGATGAGACTGAGACAAGACAAAATAATTTGGTGATGACAGCAGGAGACTGGACAGACCCTGTGAGATAAGCATCCAGCTTTTAGATTTAGGATTTGTGAGAGGCTGTAGAAACAAGAATGACACTGACCTTCAGTGAATCCAGCAGAACTAGGTCAAAAACGTGGAAGATTTTGAATCCACTGTGACTGGAACAGAATCTTTGTACCTCCTTCTAGTTCTTGTGAAAGAGCAGCTCCACCAGTGAACACCTTCAGCATCAGTTTTCTCAGGCAGGTGTGTCTGTACTTCTAGGATGAAAGTTGCTTGGTGCTTTCTGAACTGATCAGAGGGGATCAGAGGGATAAAACTGTTATTTATCCACAGTCATATTTCAGTCAGGAAAGGTTATAAAAATGTGTACTTTTAAAATCTTGCCAGTTCTGCACAAATGTATGGTCATTCATGAACATAAAATACTCTAAGCAAGTAGAAAGTTTAGACTCTTTCCTAAAATATTGATCTGTTTGAAGTAAAATGAACCTTTTGTTTCTCACTGACATAAGTCCCATTTCATGCAAGGAACCACATCCAAAAAAAAAAAAAAAAAAAAAAAAAAAAAAAAAAAAAAATCACCATTTATTTATCTGTAGCATAAAATAAAAGCATTAAATGTTCTCTAAGATTTTCTATGTAGTATCTGACATGGGGTTGTGGTATGGCAATAGTTGCTCACAATTTCTTTGTTAACTCATGTGTCTGGTTGGCTGCTCAGCCTTGATGTGCACATTTAGTTGTCGGAAAGAAGGAATTATTTCACTGGACATAGATCTTAAGTTTGGAAGACTCCATATTTTCCAGCAGAGCATTCTACAACCCATTTAACTGTGAAAAAAAATATTTGGGAAACCAGTCAGCTACTTCTAGGACATGCTAAAGTCTTTACTGAGGGAAAAGACCTTGAATCAGACATCTGGAAACAAATCACTCCCAACATGCCTGCAGCTTTGAAGCAAAATGAGTGGTCAGGTTGGAAGGCAGGGGAGGAAAACAAAACCTCAGAATGAATTTCCCTCTTGCAGCCATCAAAACCTCTTACATTTAATTTGTCCCAGTTGCTTTGGTCTGCACCAGCAGTGAGGGGAACCCACGCTGAGGAACCCCCCACAACTGGAGACAGCCACAGATAACATCACATCTCAGTTACAACAATAGATCTTCCAGGGCTGCATTTCTACTCTTCTGATGGCACAGATATTCCTGCTGTCTTCCACAAACATTTTCCATTCTCTTGGATGAAGTATTCTCTTTCAAACCTGTTTTCACCATAGGGAACAGAGCTGGAATGCAAAGCCATCCCCTCTGGTCAGAGCTGTAGCTGGGATGCATTGGGTTGCTCTGAAGCAGCAAGGACCTGCTTGGCTTTAGCAAATGTGGAGTTTAAAGACTTTAATAAACATAGTTCTTTTCAAGAGTGGCAAACATAGTCTCCAGTCCCAATGTAAATAGAAAGCAAAGCATACTCCCCAGTTTCACTGTAAATAAGCTACCTGAAGCTAAAACTAAAGACACACAGAATTCTGTAATATCAAACAACCATCCATAGAAGACCAATAGAAACATTTAAAAGCATATTAGTTCAAGAATTGCTTCATTTTCTCCATTTTAAAATTAAAATGTAAGATAACCCTTTACTCTGAAATAATGTGTTAATGTGACTTACTGCCTTATCAGGGGTTCTTAAGATAAATATCCTTAGATCTTGACCTTTCCAGGATTTGAAGGCTATACTGAGGTCTTGGATTACTTTTTTTCCCCCAGAAGAACTGAATCCCCTTGCTATGGTGCAGCATGTGAATTAAGCCTGTCTTACAACTATTAGATTTCTAAAACCATCATTAGATGTGGAAGATTTTTTTTTTCAAATACTTGCCAAACTTTAATTCTAATAAGTGTGCCATCTAATGACATTATGTGAAATGAGCTTGCTAAATCATTTAAAATATGTCAGCTGCCATAAGCCAGGCTTTAGGGGTGTGGTTACACCCAGCAGCTTTTAAGGGGTAAAGGATGGGTAAAGACTAATTTTTGCCAAGGAAAAACTCCTTTCTTCCTCAGGAGAAACTCTAAATGAGTCGGAGTTCATAAACAGTTACACTTTTCTGCATTTCCTCTCAACTAACATGGGACAAAAGATTATTTCACAGCAATTTTATTACATTCAACTGAATAATTTTAAAAGCCTTTTCTTTCCATTTATTTTAATGTCTACAACCTTAATTTCTAACAGCCTGGGTTTTATGAGTTAACTCGCAGAGACAGGTGATTTAATGCTGTTATATGGGACAAATCCTTTTTCCAGGATGAAAGGAATCCCCAGGGAATAATGGAAAATTCCCTTCTTTCTTTCCGTTTGTCCTGTCGCTGCAACAAGATAAAGTTTCACTTTTCTAAAGTATCCCTGAGAATACTTATGAACACATAAGAAATTAATTAATATTGCACACTGATATGCACTTTAAAAATTAGGTATTTTCATTATTTGAGGGCTTTTATAACTTCCTGGGGCATACTAGAAGACCCACTGGAAAAGTAATTCAGAGAAAGTGTTTTGGGATTCAAAAAAAACCCCAGAGAATGGATTTTTTTCTCTACCTACTAAGCAAGTCTTGAACATGACTAAGGCACTTAAAGTTTGATTTTTAATAATCTTTCTGGCAATAAACTGTATTACATTCAACAGATGGTTCCATTAAAGTGGGGTAAGTATTTTATAGTCAGTTGTAAGAATGATCTGTTAGGCCTTACCCCACCTCAAACTTAGAGTAATTGAAGAAAAAGGGTATTAAATATGAGCAGTTGAAGAGTCACAGGAAAATGCTAGTTAATCAGTTTTGCTTTTTCCCTGACATGTATATATATATATTAATAATTAATAGCAGCAGATTTTCAGATGTACCAGTCTGAGTGACTCATGTGAAAGGACCAAATTAAACATCTATTACAATATACTTCTCACTTTTGGTCAGCCAATATGTCAAACAAAATAATGTTCATATTTCTAAACCCAGAGTTTTAAAGAAGTTCTTATTTTACAAGGTGAAATTTTGCTGTCAATAATAAATTAAGAGCCACAAAATATTTTAGGCTGTGTTGTGATAATCTGCAGGAGCAAATCAAAAGCAATGATGATTCTTGAATGTTTCTTTTTAAACAACAGTACAAGGAAGCAAAAACAAAAAAAAAGGCAATAAAAATGGAAGCAAAAAAAAAATCCAGAAATATCTAAATGGTTTGCACTTTTCATCCTGTTGAGAAACTGCCTGACAAATCACATTCTCAATCCATTTGCAAATAATCCCAAGAAGGGTTAGCTTGTGGAAGTGGTATCCTGTACATGATGTAAACCAGATGCAGGTATATTGCTGACTTATTTCAAAAGAATTCGATATTTCATATTATCTAACATTTTCTAAACATTAAATAGAGTTTAAAAGATATAAGTGAATCTAAAGTATAACTGGTAAAATTCCTTTGTTTTTTAATTACTTGCTTGCTCTGGTGTTTCTGTGAGTCCCATTAAATACTGTGTGCTCTTCCATTTTCTGAGCCGCCTGGCTGAAATATCAGTGATTAGGCTCTTTTTAAGTGAATATTTACTCTTTAGAAAAGTTACTGTCTTCAGGAGGAAAGGAATATTCCTTGCTAAAATTATTACCTTTTGAACCCGCATGAAAAATTGTCAGTAATATTTTGAAAAGTCTTATTTGGAAGATTAAAGATAAGACATGATTATATGTCACATGATGTTGCTTCTGATTCTTTGACTGCCTGAATCCATGCTGTGGAATCAGAAAATTAGCAAAAATTGCCCCAATTACATGTCAGAGGACAGCAGGAGGTGTGAGGTGCTCCTTGCCTGGCTCTGCCTGCAGGGCTGGGGCAGCAGCGAGGGGAGCTCTCAAGCAGGAGGCAAAGCTCTTCTTCAAAGCCCTGCTGTGCCCTGGGATCCTGGGAAGGACAAGGAGCCCTTGGGCTGCTGCAGCTCCTGGTGCTCAAAGGAGAAGCAGCCCTTCCCTGAAAGCATCAGGTCACCTCTTTCCTACCAGGAGTGTTCCAGGCAGGGAGCGATGCCATCAGCTGAGGACAGGCTGGTTTGGTAGGTCCTCCAGGTTCAGAGAGCAGAGATAAGCATCACAGGGATCATGCCTCACTCTGCCAGTGTCCTCCAGCCCCTGGTCTCCCCTGTGCCCCTGCAGCATTTTTGGATGCCTTCCCAGGCCTGCTGCAGAGCATTTTTTGGGTGCCTGGGTGCCAGCTGTGCTGGAGCCACAGCTGGCTCCGTATCTGCACTTACATCATGGGAGTCACCAGCATGTGTACTCTGTGCACTTCCAGATTCCTTTGATTTGCCTACCTCAGATTCAAATTGGAAGCAGCTTTCCATATGCTGGCATACCAGGCAGGAAGGAAGATCTTCCAGGGGAAGGGCTGGTGGCAAAGTGCAGTCATTCTATCCAAAACATGTGAGGAATGAGGTAATATGGGCTATTCCTCCCACTCCCCACAGGATTTCATCAGAACTTCAGCCAGCTGAAGGCATTGATCTCAAGCTGCAGTCCTCTTGGAAGGTACTCCAAAGAGTGGGAAATTCATTTACAGAAGAATTAAAGCCTGTTTCAAACATCATCACTTTCCAGTCCAAGCTGTTTTGGCAGCTTTTTCTTCCTAGAGTCACACAACCAAAATACTTTTCCCTGATGGATGCAGAGGGAGATACTAATTACATGTTTTCTCATTAGTTTTACCATCCATTGAAACAAAATCAATTACCACAGGCATGGGTGTACTAGAAAGCAAATAAAATTGGTGTCCACTCATTCACCTCCTGAAGAATGGGGAACCAGCCAAGCCGTGACTGAAGTGTTATGGCAGGAATGCACAGTTTGAACATTCCACTTATTAGAAAATCCAGGTCAGTGACAACCTGGATTGTCATCCTACTTCACCATTTACAGCAAACAACAGAGCAGCTTTCAAAGTCCTGTTTTAAACACTGAGCATCCCCTATGGGCCTTTCAGTCCATCTGACATGGTTATAGAGTCACAGGATGGTTTAGGTTGGATGGGACCCTAAAGCCCGTCTCATTCCCAGAGGCAGGGACACCTTCAGCTATCCCAGATTGCTCAGAGCCCCATCCAACCTGGCCTTGCACACTTCCAGGGACAGGGCAGCCACAGCTTCTCTGGGCAGCCTCTGCCAGTACCTCACCACCCTCACAGGAGGAACTTCTCCCTAATCTCTAAATAACTCTACCTTCTTCATCTTAAAGCCATTCCCGCTTGTCCTGTCACTACATGCCCTGGTAAGAAGTCCTTCTCCTGCTCTCTTGTAGCCCCTTTAGGTACTGGAAAGTGTCCTAAGGTCACCTCAAAGCCTTCTCCTCTCCAGGCTGAACAACCCCATGTCTGCCAGCCTGTCCCCATATGTCAGAGGTGCTCCAGGCCCCGGTCACCGTCACAGCCTCCTCTGGACCCACTCCAACAGATCCATGATGTCTGTCTGACAACTGCTTTTCTTTTCTCTACTTCAGACAGGACAAGCATTGCCAAGAGAGTTAAATGGGTGCTTCCACTCCAGTGTAAAACCTCAGAGAGACACACAGAGCATTGAGCAGCAGGACTGCTGCAGCAGTGAGAGTGCAGCTCAGCATCCAGGCCTCTAAAGCTCTTTTTTGATCACATATGCACCCTCTCTTACTCCTGTACAACACTGAATCAGCTCCTCTGCATGAAAGAGCTCAGCCTCTATTTACAGAAATTACTTCCCAAAATTTTATGAGTTCCAGGTTTGATACTCGTGCTTTCAAAACCACAAAGTATTTTAATTTCTAAATCTCTGTGGTTCCTTTTCAAAAACTGTTCCTGATGATGTCCCATTGATAGTGTTTTGTGTTAGGAACATCTTGAAAGAAAACAGTATTTGCCATACACTTTCTGCATGCTTTTGTCTTTGTACTAATCAGCCATCTGCACCCACAATCTAGATATTTTCTCTCTCAAATTCTTTTATCATGTCTTATGGCTTATTCAGATGAGCAAATGATGACATTCACCTTTTGAATCCTGCTTCTTTTCTAGGACACCTAGCAAAGCATTATACCTACAGAAGGTTTTAAATAATCCTTGGTTTGATTCACCAGTTCATGACATCCGTAGATCATTACTTCATAAAGCAATTTATGGCAATAAGATGTTCCCCATTAGCAAACACAAGTCAAAGGAAAACAAAACATGCACAGAATGAAAAAGATCTTAAAGCTACATATTTTCCAGACAGAAGATGGGGAGATCTCCAGTGGAATCTTGATTTAATTCAAGCACTGGAGACTGCACAATTCAGGTTGCTATTTCTCTCTTTCATACAAAGTAAAGCCTTGAACCTAACCTTGAGAAAAAAAACCCCAAGAGCATCTAAAGAGGCTTTTGTCCTGTAGAACACAAATAAACAAAATTTCCTATGTTGTGATTATTTTTCTCATTAGTCAGTCTTGCCTTTAAAAATAAGCAACAAAGCCATAACTTTTCCTTTGATGCCTTGGAGTGAGAAAAGTAATGATATCAACAATAATTTGATCATGTACTAGTCGACATTAGTCTTTATGTGGTTTGAATTTGCCTTCAGCACACTCCACATTCCAAAGAGTCACTACGAGGAGTTCAAGCTGGATTCCAGAAAGCTCTTCCTCGTGCCAGTAATAAAAGGAATTTTTTTCCAAAGAAGTAAGTGGCAAATGGCTATTCCCTTAGAAGTTCTGTAAGGTTCGAGGTGGAAAAACTGGACTGTAGGATTTATGGCCTTGAACATCAAGAAAACTTTGTTCTGATAGGAGCTTGTTTAAAGACCTTTTTTAAGGAGCTACCCTAGTTTAGGAAGTCAGGTATGAGATGCTGATAAAACCTTCACAAAATAAATTGTAATGGTGCTCTTTGAGCTGAAATTGTGTGTAGTGTAAGCAAAGCCACATTGAAATCATTCAGGGACAGTAAGTTACACAGTCAGCATGTAGGATTCCTCTGCCAGCTACATAACATTTAATTTTATCTTATCTTCAGCCAGACTACCTGGAATCCTTAACCTGTGAAGCCCTGCAAGATGATCTCATGCAAACAGAAGAAATTAAAGAAAGCTGGGTGTTTCAGATACGTTCTGCCTCTAAATCTGAAAGCCCTCTCAGTATCCCACTGGGATTTCATCAGGACCTAGAATTTGCCTGGATTTATGGAATACCAGGTCTTGAATCCAAACAAGAAGTACCACCAGTTCCCCTGCCAGTTTCAGTTGCTGGGACTTACTCACCTGAGGGACAGCAGCAAGTTCCTTATTTCCTGGCAGAGCTAAACAGAAGTGATGCACCACCCTCCCATCCAGGGGGGAAAGACAGAAGCTTCCAGAGACAAGATGGTCAGCATGATACTACAGGAGTACCAAACAATAACTCAGGAAGAGCCTTGGAAGCATTCATTACTCAAAAAAGGCCACAGCTGGGCTGAAATACCCCCAGGCATGAGGGACAAGTGGGAGATGCTAGGTGAGGTTGTTTGGGCACTTTATGCCTATTAATGACCTCAGGGCTAGGAAGGTGGTCTTTTAAGTATGTGAAAATGATGAAGTGATGTGTTCTAACCTTTTTTATTTTGAGTTTTGGACTGTTTTTTCCAAGTACTGTAGTTTTTGTGCCATCCAGTGTGTCTGCTCTGGCCCATCCAGGAGGCAATCCCAAGGAAAAGCCCAAATTTCCACTGAGTTGCTCATCAGTTTCAAATGTGTGGAAGGCACAGAAAAGAGAGCAAAATACAAACTGTACCTGTAACATGGGTTTGGTGTTTTCAGCCCTTTTTGTGCCCCACAAGCAGTTTCTCCAAGACAATCCCATGCATTCTTTTTTTGCCTCTTCAAAATTATTCTGGACTTTTCTGACTGTTTTCTTCCAGAGAGTGGCTTGACCCACAGATACCAAAGGTGTGCTGCGACCTTGAAAGGTGCAAGGCAGCTCAAAATGGAAGAGATTACTTTATTTATTGTTGTTTGTTTATTTATCACCAGTCTTTAGAAAAGCTTCTTTATGCTGTCATGGTTTAAGTCAAGGCATTCTTTGCTTTTGGCAAAAAAGTGCAAGGAAATTCCCTTTCAAACTTGACACAGGTCTAAGTATGCCTCTTAAAACTGTCAGAAGTTGGATTTTATTGCACAACAGAAAGGCTCTCGATCTCTGTCTATTTACTGCATTGTAATTAAACTTCATGAAAGACACAGAAAAATGGAAAATATGAACAGCTTAAATTTAAGTGGAATGAATGATGGATGTACTCACACAAAATCTCTAAACTTGTGCATTTTCTAAGACAAGATGCTTGTTTTTTCTGTAGTCTTTGGGGGTTTTTGTTTCTTGTTTTGGTAGTGGCTGTTTATGTAGCAACGTTAACAGACACTGGATCATTCTTCTGATTTTAATTACTCCTGACATATTTTGTTTAAAATTCCACTCTGCTGTTGTAAGACAGTTTTACTGTAGACACTGCTTAGTGATATTTCTCCCTGATGAAAACATCACAGTTAGGGGGCCCTTAAGGTCAAATATTTCCTGCTGCAGCTCTGGAAGTTCAGGAACTTCCCACCACATTTATTAATGTTTTGTTTTCAGATAAACTTCCCACAGAAAAAAAAAAATACAGGCCTTAATAATTAACTCATGATGTGTCTTCAAAAAAATCTTGAGGGATACTTTAATGAGGAAAATTGGCAGCTTTGGAGGACCACAGAATAAAATAGCTTGCACCTAGAAAAGGTGATATGAGTTATTGACTCCAGTATTATATTACAAATAATCCCATCATGGATCTTCCATCCCCTTAGACATGGTGAGGTGTATTTGTGGGCAGATGCAAGAGAGCAAAAGGGGACAACTTTGTCCCTTTGTCATCTCTATGTGTGAAATCTTTCAAGTTTCTCTGTGTTCTCAACAGTTATGAGGACACCTGGGACCATTTATTTCATCTCAAGGTCATCTGAGGATGCTTTGCTGTATTTATAATACAGGAAAAATATTTTGTTAAAGGAGCTCATTGCTTCTGCTTTCTGAGGCAAACTGATTTTCATTTCACTGGACATTCTGCATTAAATATATTATTTTGTGCTTTATATATATGTGCTATGGTCACTGAGATACAGCTTAGAGTGT
This sequence comes from Lanius collurio, assembly GCA_020086605.1. Lineage (NCBI taxonomy): Eukaryota > Metazoa > Chordata > Aves > Passeriformes > Laniidae > Lanius > Lanius collurio. The sequence continues at coordinate 3,048,704 of JACBWW010000034.1, read as the reverse complement.
GAGGTGAGGAACATTCCTTATTCTTCAGCTTGGAGGCAGAAGAAAATAGTGGGGCAGAAGATGGGGGGAATGAAGGCTGAAGGCACACACACATCTGGAGGAGAAAAAGGCTGGAGTCTGGTCTCTGCTTCCAGTATGACTTTTACATTAAAATATAAAAATAAAAGAGCCTCCACTTGGAGGGATTCATATTTTTGGACAGATAGACAGATAGGGATCCTAACTCACAGATATTTCCTTCTCTTAGTCTGTCATTGAGAATGATATTTGTTTTCCTGTATCTTTATCCACTTGAAAGGCAAGTCCCTTGGCCAAGGCAGTCATTTAGGACCTGTCTAAAGCTGTTTGAACTCCCTGCCTAAAGAGAAATGTTCAGGAGACAGGCAATTATCTTTGGATGGGAAGAAAATCCTTTGGAGGCACTTGCGTGCATGGCTTTCTGTTTGCTGTGAGCTCGGAAAAGCAAGGTGTCAGTCAGGACCTCAGTGCCATCTGATGGGTCACCTCTCTGGGGACTGATGGAATCTCAGCTATTCCTCTGCACTTCCTTTTTATATGTTCTCTTTTTCCTTTATTTTATTTTTTTTCCAATTTCTCTGCCTTGCAGTACATATTTCAAAGCAATTTCCTAGCAGCATGACATCTTTGTGGAATGTACGGTGATCTTCAGCAGGTTCCTGCTATGCTCAGAAGAGGCTGACACATCTCAGCTGGATTTGTAACTTGGCCTAGATAATGGTATTCTGTATAAAAATCTGTTTTCTTGTGGCTCATTTGTCTGTTCACGTTTGGGTAAGCAAGGTTATTTTCAGCCGAGGTTATGCAAAAATATTATGATGAGAAATGCAATTTAGAAACAATGTCTTCACGCTGGCAGCATTATCCATTAGAAGTCCACTCTGAATCTCATTTTTCCTGAGTATACTCAGATGATTTGAATAATTAAAAAGCTTAGCATAAGTTGAACTTCTGCATACAAGAAGTGTGGAGGAAATCCGATCAATTCAACTGGAGATCAGAAGAGAATATTTTTAGGGTGAAAATTGTAATTTTGAATAAATATAGCAAACCATCTTTTGGATATTCATTGATCAATATTAGAATCATAACTTTATGCAGAAATTAAAAAGTTATTAATAAAATAATAACAATAATGATGATGATAGTAATGATGATGATGATGATAGTGATGATGATAGCAATGATGATGATTGTGATGATGACTACAATAGTAAGAGATTTCCATTTGCTTATGTAATTGCAGTACTTCTGTTTACACACAATAATTTAAGAATGCAAAATTCTCAGAGACAAGGTCAGTGGACAATTTAGTGGTGGTGGAGCTAGTCCCTAGAAAAATGTGTTGGACACACAGTTATCAATAGATAATTATTGTCTTAACGAGTATGTTTAAACACAAGTCACAACAGCATCATCATTTTCAGTTTTTAATGATTTCTGAAATCATAGTTTCAATTCAGAAATCTCAGGATTTCAGGTTGATTCACTCTGACAAGAGATAATGGGATGAAGCTAGAAAAAGAATGAGTCACGGCAGAGAGTAAGAAAAGCTTACCAATAGTGAGGTTTTGGAAGCACTGAAATAGGCCATCTGGGGAGTGATGTAGTTCTTGTCACTCAATGTCTTGAGGAACAGGTTGGATAAACTTCTAATATAATTAATATGAACCTAATTAACCTTCCTCAGAGGGACGAGGTGGCCTGAGAAACGCCTCTCACATACACCGGTGTATGATTGCATTGTCACTCTCTACCTGTAATGTTTATCTCCAGACCTGAATCCAGACTTCCACTATGGTTTAAAGATGTTCAGACATTATGTTAGGCCAGGTCTCACCTCTGATAAAGACAGGATTTTCCATGTGACTGTCTCAATTTAGGTAGCCCTGCCTTGGCCTGCCCATCAGTAAACTTAGTTTCAGTATTAAAAAATAAAATGTCTATTAAGGTGGTTAAAACTTGCTTGAATTAGTTTGCATTTGAAGTTCTCTGTTCTACTTAAGCGAACCGATCAAAGGTACATACTGCTTTGAATTTACTCATGAAATACGAGTCCCCAAGTGGAAAGTCTGGAATTAGCCAAAATATATGTGGTTGAATGCACCTTTGGGTTCAGTTCAAAGCGAAAATTCAAGGAAAGGCCAAGTGATTTCTGACATGAGTTGGTAAGCTCCAGCTGCAAAGTGTACTGGGAAGGAATCTAGGTCTGAAACCCACCATTCATGTCGTGATCCCAGTGGATTGAGCAGGAGTACTGGCACAGAGGGTGGGTGCAGACAGTAAGGGTGGCTCCCTAACTTCCCTTTCAGTATTCCTTGCATGGCCAGAAAATGCACACACAGTTCATGCAGGTGATTAATGAGCTAAAACTAATTAAAAAGTGCCTAAATTTCAATCCAGGCATCATGTCCGTGTCTCTATTCCAGAGAAACCAGTCATCCAAGTAGCTAACTTCAAGCTTACTAAAGCTCCCTCATTGTTAAAAAGGGAATTTTGGGGTAATTTTTTTAGCTAATAAATCACGGAGGCTACAGCAGAGGTAACACTGAAATCTGCTTAATTCTCTTCCAAAGGGGAGTGAGAAATTATGTGGAGTAAAGCAGACAAAGGATAGACTGCCCTGGAAGCAGCAACCATCCCTGAGTTGGGTGGATTTCCCCAAACAGCTCGGATGGGAGCTGAGCGCGGGTGGATCGCCAGCCCGCCGCAATTACCAACCGAGCTCCGTGACCTGCTGCACCTCACCTAATTGTGTTTTTGATACCAAGCTGGAGATATAATTAGAAGTGTAAGAGCAATGAAAGAGATTGTAGGTTTGTTTCACACCTTCTGATAAATGGGAAAATAATTAGATCCAGGATACTGTGGCATAGCATGCTGTGTGGCTGATTTCAAAGCGTGGCTTGAGAGGAAAGTGGGATTGTCTGAATGGCTCTGGAAAATTGTGTTCAATCCCCAGGCACTTGGAAACATAATTTCATTTTTATATGAGAAATTTTAGCAATAACTGTGGGGAATTTTTACCCATTTGGGTAAAATAAAAAAAGTAGCCATTTCTACTCAGCAGAGAAATATGAGTGCCTTGGTATGTTTAAAGGAAAAAATAGTGGGCTGCAAAAAATGTCAGTAGCTTTGATCATTCTGATGTTATAAAGAGACAAGTCTAATCAATAAATATTTGTTGATTCTTCAAACCTAAGGGTCACACCAAACATCTTTCTGAAACAATCTTGGAGACCAGTCCTTATGGACTCACCCTGGTTTTGCTATTGCATTTGACCATGCTTCACTGCTCAGCAGGGCAGTTTTGTGGGTCAAACAAATCTGTAGCTTAGAGACTTGTTACTTAAATCTACAGACTGGGAATGAGCTGCCATTTCTCCTGAGAGAAGCAGAGAGGCAAGAGATATTTCACTTTTTCTTTTTTTTTTTGGAAGATAATGGCTGCCCATGATAGCTTTGGAGATCACTTTGTCTCCTTGGTCACCATGGGTCTGGCTGTGAAAATACCTGTGAAATTACTCCCTGAAATTTGGAGATAATGGTTGGTTGTACAGGGGTCCTGTGATGGAAAAAATAAATATGAGGGGAAAAAAAAAAAAAGATGAAGGAAAAATTTGCTAAACCCAGCCATCCCTAGCTATGAAGACCCTGCTGTAAAGTAAGAGCAACTTGTCCAGAGACTATGACAATTTGCAGAATTAGGATATCCAGTCCCTGATCAGCTGAATTATACTGACAAAAACTGCCTAGATACCGGTATGCAATAATCCTTTTCAGCATGGAGATTTAACCAGAAATGACAGCTTTCAAATGCTTATAGCATCATTATCTGTGCCCAGAAATAATCTTGGGAAAATAACACATGAATCTCTACCAGAGGCAGTTGGAAGCAAGAAACTTGAAAAGCAATTTCACATTGCTAAATTCTACAGAAAAATGCTTTGCCATACATTGTGCACTGTGTATGACCTGCACATATTGCATATGCAGTAAATACATTGGTCACAAGCAAATCTCCTCGTTGTTTCCTGCTACATCAATAAAAGAGATGGGAAGTACAGACAGGCTACTATAAACAAGCATTCTCTCAGGGAGCATAAGAATGATTTATTTGATGGAAAACTACCGTAGGATCTATCATCTAATATAAATTACAACACAAATGTGGTTTTTTTTTTTTTTGTCTTGTTCAGGTCATATAGTGTCATTCCATTTTTATACATCTTACTGTGTCTCTGAGTGTCTCTAGCAGAATGTGATTGTGTGGCATGATAAAATTAAGGACAACAAATCTGCTGTGCCTTATAGCATCTTCTATATGGTATTGACAAATTCATCCACCTCAGAAATGAATAATTTATGATAATTTGTGCTTTCCTGCTCTTTGTCACAGTACTCTGAAGGCTCAGGAACCAGGCAGACGAGTCAGGATGCCTTCATTGCTCTCGATGCTGAACAGGAGCAGACCCTAGCTGACAGAAAGTCTGTGCACAGCACTAGTCCATCCTCCCTTTGCTCCCTGCAATGTCTGACAAAACTCCCCATGTGCCAGGAGGGATTTCTGATGGGGCCTGGAAGTGGCTAAGCTGTACACGAGGGTGAGGGTCAGAAAGAGAAGGGGGGGGAAAAAGAGTTCCTTAGGGCAAAAGCTTCCACCAGTAAAACTACTTTTTGCACCCACTTCTTGAACTCTCCTGCCACACCAGGGGTCTACTACAGTGTCAGTGTAGGCACAGCCATCCCATGATGAGCTCATGCAATTTTTTGCACATTCAAAATCACTCACAGAACCCTTAGTGCCCTTTCTGTGAAGGATTTTACTGTGGTGGCTCTACTGATGGCAGTGAGACATGGGAACAGGCAACAGCCAAAAGTCTGCAACAGCACTCCAAAAATCATGCATTGACTCTTCTAGTCATGTTTTCAGCTCTCATGCTCTTTCCAGCTCTTATTTTCATGGGATATCTGCAGCACAGCTCTTATCTCCAAGAGTGGGTTAGCCAGCAGACTTACACAGTTTAAACCTTGCACTCAGCAATTCTTTAGTATCACTTTTATAGTGAAATATGAGCACAGGTTCTCTTTTATTTTTATGTTGCTGGCTTCTGTGGGAACATATAGCATTTTATGGAGGAGATTAATGCCTCAGGACACTGTATATGAGAACTCAGGCTGACAGATATTTAAATACCTTAACAGAAGAATAGGTTCAAAAATACTGCCAAGCACAGGCTTTGTTCTATAACAGCCCTGCATTGCATATATTATTTTTATTATGTTGGACTGTTCCTGGCCTGAATTCCAGAAGAGCCTTGCTCCTCAAGTTACATTAGTACTCTGTACCTCCATCTATACCTTTGCATCCATCGATCCTTTGTGACCATGATCCAAAGAGCAATCAGGAAACCAGTGATTTGATGAGATCACTCATCCTAGTCTCAAAATTCCTAACAGAGCTAAATATAGGGCCAGCATTCATACAAAAATACCCCAAATGGGCAATATTTCCTGCTCTCTTTATCAATTATGCTATGCATTTCTGGATGCCTGCCACAAATATTTCATGTTGGCTCCTGATTACCAATCTTATTCTCACCTGGCAGAGCCAAAAAATAAGTGCCCATAACTAAATATACATTATACATTATTAAAAGCATCGTTATCAAGGTTAAGAACCGGTTGACTATATTAGAAAATGCCTCACCATATCCCTCGAGTAAAGCTGATGTCATCTTATTTTAGTAGTTGGGCTTAAATTTGACACTTAGTGTCTTGGAAGAGGCTTTTTTTGCTGTTTGTTTGTTTTCATTCACTAATGGCAATAGATAATTTAGGAACAGAGAGGCTGCCATGCAGAATCAGCACATCAGACTGCAGCCAGATCCTTGAGAATGTGGACAAAACATCTCAGAGGGATCATGAGTGTCTGGGAGGCTCTTGTCTTAGTAACTCTGCTACTTGGAGATGGCCATAAACTTTGAAGTACTTGCATTTTTTTTCAATGCTGTTTAAAATAAAAACCCCAAAATAGCTCTGATATCAAATATTCCAATATTTGTTTAAGTCATGTCCCTATCAACCCACCTTGCCAGATGCAACTTTCCAATGTCTTTTTTTATGAAATCTGAATTCTCTGCTTTCCATTTTCATAAATTGTCATAACTTTGAATATTCACAGAAAAAAAAAGTAGAAGTTTCTCATATGCTCCTTTACTTATAACTCCTTACTTCAAATATTTCTATGATTGTATCCAGTGTTGTAAAACTTCTTTAGGGAAACAGTCCCAATGTTTTAAAGTAATTTAAAATGAGAGATTTTTCCATCCCCCATTGACCATTCTTATTGCCCTTCTCTCAGCATCTTTTTTAACTGCAATATCTTTTCTAAAATGACCTCATGAATATTCTACACAACTTTTGTGGCTGAAGCTGTACTCTGAATTCTGATACTTTTTTCCCTGTGTACTTCATCATCTAATCCTCTTGTTAAATTAATTCACTTTTGGATATATATAGGAAAAAAGGGATACTTCTGCACCATTAACCACAGCTGCAGGGTTATTACCAGGTCCCATTCTTTAACTGGGGCTTTTGGACCTAGGCAAGCAAACATTTCCCTCTGGCACTGAACTTTGTCACTTCTCATGTCATAACTTTCCATCATCAGTGGGCAGCCTTAATCTGCTGCTCACCTTCCTTTCAGATGATTAGGAAATATATTAAGCATTTAATCTAACACAGAGCCTTGTAATACTTTTGAGTATAAACCTAAGACACTACTCAATTTCCTACTGTGCTTCTGAGTCATCAGAATATTCTGACTTTTATGTGGTAAATGCTCCAGGATAAGATTTTTTTTGGTAAACCTGTGGCTGTAGAGTCAACTAGGTTTTGTTTTATGGATTACTTGATTTTTCCAGTTTGAATCTTCTGATGAAAAGGGAGCTGACTTTTTCCTTGCAAAGGTTTAACTCACTTCTGCTGCAATACCAGACAACTTGATACTCTGCTTATAATTAACATTTTGACCAGATTTTCGAATGTACAGATGTCAGGATTATCCACACTAATGCTTTTGCTGACCTCTGAATGATTGTTTTAAACATCAGCTATCCACCAGTCCTCAAAAGTTTTTAATGAGAGATCACATATCTTTGCAAGCAGCTCACCATCTTTATTTCTGAACTTCTTCAGGACTCATAAATGGATGACATCTGGGTATCCAGAGTGATAGCAGAAGACAGCTTGGGAAAATGAAAATGAGCCTTGTCTGTAAATCAGCCTGGCAAAGTGCCACCACGTCAGTAGTTCTTGGAAGGCTTTTAGAAACCTTGCAGTTCAGATTTTTCTTACCCTAGTATGTGCCAGGCAGTCATAGCTGCTAAACTAGACTTTATTCTATAATCTGATAATATGTACATTGTTAAAATCTTATTTTTAGAAATATGCATTATCAGAGCTATGAACAGGCACATATGTAAAGAAAGAGAAAATAGAGGAAGGAACATATTCCATACCCTGAAAGTTATATTTTAACATCTCCATTTCTGGAATAGTGTTTTTTGGGTTTTTTGGGTTTTTTTTTTTCTGAGAGGTGACGTGAGCATTTTTATCCTTGAAGTGGAAATGAAAATTTTAGCTTTGCATATTTCTGGGAGGAAGCTTTTATTCTTTACAAAGAAGAAAACTACAAAAAGCCCCTATCAAACAGCACATATCTTGCCTGATTTTAGTAGTGCTAGATGCTCAGTTTGAGAAAGTCTTTCTGTTCAGAGACATATTTTTGTTTAAATAGAAGGTTGTTTTAAGATCACAATTGTGTCCCTTGCATTGCTTTGCACATGAGGAGCAAAGCCAGATTTTCTCCCATTCATTAAAGACACATAGCTGATTTTTTTTCCCTTAAGATTTCTTACATTCAGCAGCATAGTTTTGAATAGCCAAAGCTGTTTTTATCTCTTTTCTCCTCCTGTTTCATTGCAGGCTGTGGGGTGTAGGATGACTGAGTAACCTCCTCCTGGGAGAGGGGCAGCAGCTTCCCACGTCGGTGGGGAAGGTGGCTGGGGATGGAATCAGTGAGGAGTAGCAGTGCCATTTCCTCAGTGAGCTCCTGATGACACTTTTACCCTTAAAGTATTGTAGTTTCATGGCTCTCTGTGCAGCTCAGGGCTTTCTGGGTGGGTTTTGAAGCTCCCAGAGGACTCTGAATGATATCAAGAGCCCAAAAGACCTGAAAGGGGATATTCAGAGGGCAAGCCTGTGAAGAATCTAGATGCTGGCAGTGTGTGTTTAAAAATAAAGAAAAAGTAGACAAGAATAATATGTGAAGGGGAAGCCTGGTGCAAAATCATTCAAGGCTGCAGAAGTGTGCCTAAAGAGAAGCTGTGTGTGCCCCATCCCTGGGGAATGTTCAAGGCCAGGTTGGATGTGGCTCTGAGCAGCCTGGTCTAGTGGAAGGTGTCCCTGCCCATGGTAGGGTTTGGAACTAAATGTTCATTGAGGTCCCCTTCCAACCCAAACCATTCTGTGATCCTATGATAAAGACACACTGTGCAAGGCAATTCAAACATTAAAAGCAGTTCCTGAATGAATGGATTACAATTTTCCACTAGTTTGTTTTTTTGGTTTTTTTTTTTTTTAAATAATGTTTCCATTTGAATTTTCCATTATTTTCATCAAACTACCATTTTATTCTCAGAAATTCTGCCAGAGAGAGTCTGGATACTCACTTTGAGTGGCCTCAGTGTTAAATGGAAGAAGAGAGACCATTGTTTCAGCTGCCTCATTCTTTGGGACAAATGAAACATTGAAATACTAAAATTTCCTGAGGCTAACAAGTTTTAATTTCACCCTTTTTTCACAGGAAGCAGCTCGATGTGGTCAAGCAGATGTCTGCAGGCATGCATGGTATGATCATGTGGTGATTAGAAAGTCACATTTTTCTCATGTTTCCAGGGCAGAACTTCACACACTCACAGAGCCCTGAGAGCTCCCACTTTAACACAGGACCATAAAATCATGGAATGGCCTGGATTGGAAAGGACCTTGAAGACTATCTTGTTCCAATCCTCCTGCCATGGGGAAAACCTTCCACTAGACCAGCTTCCTCAAACCCCCATCCAATCCTGGCCTTGATTATGCCATAGATTATTTATCCTGTGGATTATTTTGTGGTTGCTATTCCTTTTGAGACAAGGGATTGACTCCCAAATAACTGCTGCAGTAGTTCCTTGAGAATGAATTTTTGGCCAAGCATCTGCGCTTGAGCTGGAAATTCTCATTCTTTGGCTGAGAATATCCATGAGATGCATTCAGGGGATGTGTTTGGAAAGATGGAATGCAGCACACAATGAGGAGCAGGCTGCAGCCTGAGGCTTTGGTGCCAAAAAACCTTACAGTTTGTACAGCAAGGTCAGTTCAAGGCTGAATTTTAAGTGCTCTCTACACTCAGATAATTTAAACAAAGCTGCTCTAAAGCCCTGCATTTCAGAACAGAAATCCAAACTTAGGAGATGAAGACCTTTGGGGTTTTGATGCTCTGCAGTAAAGCTTGTGGAGTGTTTAGACAGAGTATTTTACCAAAGTCCAAGAGACTGGATCATGGATAACAAATTGAAATGGGCAGGGAGATCTGCTGTCCTTACCTCCTCTGAATTAGAACTAATGTTAGCCATTGCAGTAAATTACCCCTAAGCAGATGGCTTTATTTCTGGTAAACCTTGAACTGTGTAGATTATAAGAAAGACACTCCCCCAACACCTTCTGAAATGCCACACTCTCTTCTTGGGTGACCACAGAGCTTTTTTCTGCCTGCCACAGCCAGAAAAATCCAAGGTGTTCCTGTTCTGTTCCTTATACCACCAATCCCATGCCCAAGCTGGGTGCAGGTGCATAGTATTTTTCAAAATAAAGCACTAAAAAACACAAGCAAAATGGAGGATTTTGATACTGGGATACTTTGCAAATCCTTCGTTTGGGATTTGAGAGCTCGGTACCAAGCACTGTGTGCAGGTATGTTAAATGGGAGTTGCAGCTAAGCAGGCAAAAAATAAAAATGAAAGAGGGATGAAAATATGGGGATAAGAATAGGAGTTTTCTCTCAATAGAGAGAAGCAATTTAACCCCAGGAAGACTGGCCACGATTTTCAGAAAACAAGAAGGAATGCGAGGGGGAAATCTGCACTGCCCAAACCAGAGACAAAGGGACCTTATTTTTGGGGATGCTGATTCTCCAAGTTTCCCAGAAAATCAATGCCCGTTAAATTGTCTCCAACTGAACAAACTCCTTTTGAGGAAGCTGAAGTCATTTGTTACTTGGGACAGCCTTGCCCTGAGTAATTTGCTCAAGGAAACACAAACCCCCTTGCAACGTTCAGGAGCTGAACTTTCATCCTCTAAGTGTGCAGCCAGTTCCTAAACCATGGACTATCCTTCATCCCTGCCATAAAACAGTCCACTGCAGGATATCAAAGTCAAGTTAATTTTCTTCCCCCTTAATTCCAGGGTGCCCAAAGTGTTGTCATACAGCTGCATAAAACTTAAATTTGATCCTTGGCTGCCTTTTTTCTGTCACCACAAAGGCACAAGATTGAAGACTTTCTTCTCAACTCAGCCACAGCATAGTGGAAACCAAGGAGTGAGCAATGCAAGGATGCTTTAAATAGATTGTGCTTGTATTTTTAGGGATGGGTCTCCATAACTCTCCTGGTAAGAGTGACCAGAATCTCAGAGCATCATTGCTTTCTGTTTGTCCTGTCTATGATGCCCTGGGGCAACCTATAAAGTTTTCAGTGTTAAAATTAAATGGTGTTTAAAGTGATGTGAAGTGAGATGAGTAAAAAAAAAGGATGGATGTGTTTGCAGAAAAAGAGTCTTTCCAGAGTATTTAATCATTTCTGTCTAATGTTTCCCCAGTGTCCATCGGACTGGGGAGCTCTGCAAGAGGAAGCTGACAAAATTCTGTTTATGACTTCTGCACTGAGGCTGTGGCACTGAGCTGTAAAACCAAGTCACAGGGAGGAAGATCAGAACCCTCTGTGAAGTAAAGTGAGGGTGTTCCACATTTCACATCTCCTCATGATTGCTCCATTATTGCCACTGGAGGGGCAGCAAGGAAACACAAAAAGGTCCTGGCAGTAGGAGCTTGTGCCTTCAGTTTACCCTGTAAAAATGAAACCAGATATTTTGTTCTGTTATTATTATATTTACTTAACAAAAAATAATTAAACTAAAATAATTAAATCAATTTGATAAAATAATAATTATTTGACACAAGAATTATTAATATTTAAGAAATACTTGATTTTTGCTGAGCTAGGTGTACAAGCCAGGGTGATGAATGTGTGTTATTGTTGTGAGGGGTGTTTGCTTTTTGTTCCTGGAGCTGTTCAGTGCAGGCTGCAGTTGTTAGCAGTTAACATATCCATGAGAGGTGCCTTGAAGGGTGCAGTCGACAGACATTTCTATGGGGTTGTGTGTGCATGCAGAGTCTGAACGTGCTCCTTGGCTCCTGCATAATAAACCTGAGGCAAAATAAAAGCTCTGTGTTGCTATAGTAACCTATATTGATATAAAAAGTGTAGATAGTTTCCTTTGTGGGTGACAGATGCAGGACACTGGTAGCTTAGCCTTTGTCACGTAGCCTGGTTGTGCATATGCCACACTGTGCATTTCTGTCAGCAGTGCTTCACATTTAGACACCAAATATTTTAGTGCAGCATGGCTGGATTCTGCTTTTTTTTTTGGAGGTGGGGGAGTGGGGTTGAGTTCATGTAAATCAAAGCATTGTTTAGGAAAAAAAGAGGAAAACAAAACACAGTTTACACTTACCCATGGCAACTAAAGCTGGCATAAATATATGTCTATTTTTAAATCATAGTGCTATGCATCTCTACAGCATGTGCACATCTGGCTGGACACAGCAATAACCATCCAGGCATTGAAATTGTCCTTTAACTCCTCCCCAGCCAAATAATCCATGAAGGGGTGTAAATTTTGCCCATGAGATTGTAGAAATGAAAGGGGCAACAGGAGTGGGAGCTCCAGCTCCATCAGAGGACCAGCACCATCAGAATGTTAAATAAAAGCCCTGAAAAGCAGAGTTTAGAGGTGCTCCACGAGAGAGAAGATGCTGTGAGCACAAATCCTTCAGTACATTCTCTGCTTTGAGTGGTGTCTCAGAGCCAGTGCTTCATTTCTTTGCTGCTTTTAGGTCGACATGCTCCATCCAATCCCCAGGACACCACTGAGCTCCTGGAAAAATAACCATTTACAACAGCACAATTATGTAAGTTTGGGTTTTTCGGGTTTTTTTTTGCATGGTGAGGAGAGATGAAGGAAAGAGATGATTAAACTTGTTGCTCTGGGGGCTTTATCTTCTTGGGTCTTGTGATGCCTTTTCCTGGTCTTAAAATCGAGGCTCAAACATAGGTAGAAGGGAAAAAGGGATTTTACCTCTGTATTTATTTTAAGGATCCTCAGGTGCACCACGACCGGGTTGAATGTACTAAAATGCAGACCACAATGCACACCCACGATAGATCTGGTGTTATAGGTCTTACTAATTAGCATATCTTATCAAAGATTCCCCAATGAGAGGCTCAATGAGCTCCCTCTCTGAGGAACCTTCCCCTGGATGGTTCTATCTTTGTTTACAAAATGTGTTCTGGAGAGGACCTTGGGGTCTGGGGCACTCTGATCCCTAACTACGAAGCTTCAAAGATGTTTGGTCTCTTAACTAACAAGTCTAAGAATGCAGGCTAAAAAACACTAAGAGTACAAAAGCTATAAAAAGATATCTAAAAGGGGTATAAAAGGCAAAAAAATCATCATGGCATCAGTTGGCCCAACACTTTTTAGAAACCTTGAGAAAGTGGAGAGCAATGCTAAAATTTGCTTTACACTGGTCAGCAGTTGCTGTGACAAGCAACAACTGAGGCTTTACTGTGCAAGATACATGTCTAATTAAGTTTAACCATGGAAAAAGTCAAGGATGCAGGGAAAACAAATCTCCAGAAACCTTGAAATGTGTAAATGTGTGTGAGAGTAAGCCCAGTAATCAGAAAGCATAATTAGTGCCCCAAATTGTGTCAAAGAAGTCAGCTGGAACTGAAGGTTGAAATGTTCAGTAAAGTTAGATTAGATATGACTGTCTTGTAGCTTCCAGTTATTTTCCAGCTCGTGGCACTGCTTCCTGCTGTCACAGCACCCTCATTTCCCTGTAAGGGTGCTGAGCAGAGCTCCCCTTACTGACATCAAACTAACAGCAGAGCTGCTTCTTCAAATTAACTTTGTGAATGGGCTGTGCTGAGATTTTTGCTCTTGGCGTCCTTGGTTCTTTTTTTTTTTTTTTTTTTTTGGTGGTCAAAACTCAAGAAGGACAAAAAAAAAGGGGGAGTTCAGAGAGAAAACCATAATAGAAGGAAAAGGTAAATAAATGAATAAGAGTCCTGCTTAATTTAAGGCCCTGACTTTGTATTATTGTGACATAGCACACTCGGTGTTCCACATCAGAGAGCTTTTTCATGGATCTTTTTGGGGTAGCTGCTTCAGTGGATATAACATGGAGCCAAAGTAAGGTTTTAAACAGGAATTGTTTCTTCTTTTTTGTAGTTTTACTTTGAAATTTTGTTTGATTTGAACACAGTTTTCATCCTTGGATTGTTTTCTGGTTTGTTTTTCCAGCAACTGGCATGAGACACCTTCTTGTCACAGCAAAGACATTGGATGTATTTTCTTTTCCAAATATAAAAAAAAAGAAGAAAGAGACGTGTAGAACTGAATTATAATCAAACAGCATCCTCTTTAACTGCATGTTAGGTCATAATACAGATATTATTTTAAGTAATTAAAATTCCTGCCATTTCCAATGTCAGATTCAATTAAACTCAGAGGAACACAGCAAGTACAAGTTTGTTATGCTATGGTATAGACATTTGCATTACAAATTTTGCTTTATAGTCAAGCACACACGACAGAAATTATTACTGTTGTTTATATATGCAATGAAAAACGGTAATCCTCTTTTTTAAACACTTTGGAATTGTTTCTCCCCTTAAAGGGACACAATGAAGTCTTAGTCCTCCGTATTTAAGAGAGCCCAGGCAAAAATAAAACCTTGTTCTTATAAATTCATGAATGTTTAGCTTCGTGTACATGAGCATACCCATAGGGTCTGAAGAAACTACTCATGAATGTAAAAACAACCATGGGTAGATGAGTTTATAGGACAGGTCCTTGCCATTAAGATAAATTAAGTAATAAAAAAAGTTGGTCAAAGACATTCTTGTTAAAATCTCCTCAGTCTGAACCAAGACAGCAGGAATGAAATTAAAAATAGATTATGTTTTTAAAGAAGAATAAAGAATTGACTGTTGTACACATGGAAATATATGTGAGCACACAAATATATATCTCCTTAACTATAGATATAATTCTAAGTCAAGTAAATGAATGTATAATAAAAAGCATAAGATTAAAAGAAGTTCAGAATTAATATTGACTGTATATCTGCTATCAAACCCCTATAACTAGAGTAGAATTAATTCTCTCTGTATAGTTAAGAAGGTAAAATATAGTTTGTCTTCCTCAGTGCTGAAGTAGCAGTCTGTTTTACGAAGAAATACGAAGAAAATTGATAGGAGGAGGGGGAAGAATTGCTTTTATATTACAATAATTTTCAATAATTGCTGTAATTTTCTGGCTGCCTTGAAAACGCCAATTGAAATCTGTACAGCACATGAAACATAATGGAAAATAATTGGAAATGCACTGCATATCATAATCATTGTTCAAGTTATAAAATTACATGGACAAGTCTATATTTCATTGTAGCATGTAATCTATCAAATGGCAGACAGGCTGCATAATGCAGGTGACTGGGATTCTTTTCAGGGAATTGTTAAATAACTGAATAGTTTTGTACAACAGCAGCCTTTACACAGCACCCTTCATTGCTGCTGTGTCTGAAGGGTCTTATGCATTGCAGAAAATTTGCTGAGCAGTTTGAATCCCAAGGAGCAGCACAAGGGAGGCCTGAATGACCCTGATAAACAGGTTAAAATGTGGCTTATTCTCAGCTCTTATATGGGCATAAGATCTTACTTGAGTAAACTCTCAGAATAATCTGACTTTTATTTCCTGAGTCAGGTAGTGAACTGTATCTTACTCATCACTTTAGTGTAGCCAGTGGTATTTTTCCCCTTTGCTTGTCTTGCTGCTCTGAATAAATGAAACTTTGCCATGTTCACTGTTTCCTATTTAATACAGAATATCATCTATCTCTCTACAGACACAGATGTAGAATGGATTTGATATTGTCTACTTTATATCCTAATCCTCTACTGTTAAGTGACTGTGTAACTTGATGTGTAGTAAAGGCAACCACCTCCATGGCATGGATTTCCAACAGGACACTGCTCTTTTTGGCAGTGACTGTTATTTTTGGTGCTCATATCAAAATTTAGATGACAAATAAGACAAAATTCCCATAATCACAGGCAAAAATATTAAGCCTTGTCATACAAAATGTCATTCTTTGGGCTGTTCCCAAACACCAAGATTGTAAAAAATATTTGTCAGGTAGTTTGAAGTTACTGTGTGGTAGGTGGTTCTAAAAAATGAAGATTTTTAAGACTCAAAAAAGCAGAATTTGCCGAGTCATTTTCTCTAAAAAGGGTAGGGTTTTTTTCCAATTGTCATTGTTGGCAGCCTCTTTTTGCTACAGATGTCATAATTGCCTGAAATGGAGTGCCAGGAAGAGACTGATGGGACAGTCTCAAGACAAAAAATAAAAGCTCAAAACAACGCAAGAGTTCCCACACCAATAAAAATTGTTCATTCTGATGGAATTACAGAAAACCATATCTTTCTTTGGTGGTGGTGAATCAATGGTGCTATTAGTCTTTGTGCCGTTAATTGAACCATTGTAATTGCACAGTCACTGTTGCAGTTTCTTCCCATCCAAATTAGTTTTAAAACAGTTTACCTTGAGGTGCACCCACTGGTACCACCTCATTTTTTCAGTTGGGCATGAAAACTCCACTTTTGGTTGGCATCTGGTGAAATTTGAAACCTCCATATTTTCATTGGTTTCTTAGAAAGATAAAACTAATGAAAAACATATTTTGTAACACTCCAAACTGGATATGAAATTAGAAATACCAGGATCTTTGCCTTTTCATATTTTAGAAGGTAAAAAATGCCCTGTAAGACCAAATGGGAGCTGTTTCTGTATGAGGTTATGGAGCAGGCTCTCATGATTGAATGGAGCAGAAGCAGAAATCATCTAAGAGAGAAGGTTTAGATTCCCCTGTGTGTAATTTCTGAACAGCAGGCAGAAATGAAGACAATCCCCACTGATCTGCTGGAACTGTGTGGGTGTGGGGCTCGGGGACATGGTTAGTGCTGGACTTGGCAGTGCTGGGTTAACAGCTGGACTCAATCCTACAGGTCTTTTCCAACCTAAATGATTCCATGATGGGATTATCAGGCAAAACCAAGAGCATCCTCCTCCCAGTGTCCCCTCAGAGTTCCCCCATGTTTACTGGATTGATGTGCAGTGGTTGCTGTGCTGCCAGATGCCCTACAACATCTCCTGACATTGATGAGAGCAAGGCAATTTCCAAACTGCTGGGCTGCAGAATTTGGGCTCACTGGATCATCTCTTACTTGAGCATTTGTCTGTCCAAGAGCTGGGTCTTGCCACTTCCACAATCCCTAAAGACAAAACAGAAGCCACCTATTGATTTCAGCTGGGGCCAAAAGGCATGGCAATTTTCAAAATCCCTCTTTAATCCAAGGATTGGCCTGGCATCGAATCAGAGGGAATGGTGCCTATGGAGCAGCTTTCTCCCATGGACTGGCAATGGAAAAACCTGCTCAGAGCAATTATTGAGTGAGATCTTACCCAGCCTGATGCTCTGAGGAATCTTTGATGCAGCAACCAGCAATTCCTTCTGCTCACAAAGAAGCAGACCTTTAGCAAAATAATTTGTGGTTAGGTTTGTTTTATCATACACTTCTTTAAAGACCCAGAGGCAAAGGGCTTTGCTAGGAGAGCCAGTGCTCTTCCAGTGTGTTGGAACAGCACCTTTAACATCCACTGGTGTATAAAGTCTTTGTGAAAGGTGCCAGGCTGATGAAATTTAATCTACATGGCTTTAAAAATATTATCACAGACTGAACAGTTCCTTCAGCTCCAAACCTCAGCCCTGAACCAGACAGGCATCTTCAGTGTGACAAAACTGCTTGATGCCTGTGCCATTTCTTTCTCCCCTAGAAATGTTCCTTATTAACATTTTCCAGTTTCTGGGCGTATTTTTTTATTTGTTGTGCTGTTGTGGACATATAGAGACACCTTTTCTGGATGCATAACTACAGACAGCAAAACCAAATGACAGCAGAATGTTGTTACATGTGATGAAGCAGTGGCACACAACCATTTTGCAGACAGCATTAAAATTTCAGTCATGTCCTGTCCTTGGAAAAAAGAGAAGGGTTTAAACAGATCCAGAAATGAGCATGATTAAAGACACAGGGGTCTTCTATGTTAGAAGCAATTTAAAATATTAATATTAATTACATTTGGAGAGGAGGAGAAATATAAACCAAAGGATGATATGAAAAAACTAAGTCATGAACTCCCATTTTGCTTAATAGAAAACAATTAAATTTAGGAAATTAATTTAGAGGAGATCTGGGAAGTATTTTTTAATAGCATTTCACACTATAAAGCGTCACTCCAATGTATGTAAACCAGGAAAATATCCTAGCAGAGTTAAATGAATTATCTTTGATTTGATGCAAAATTAATGTTGTTTTTACATTAGCTGGGTTAAAACAGTATTACTCAAGTCACCAATCACCACATTTCACAGACAGAGATTGTTTTCCAAAGTAAAAAAAACCCCAAAACTAACAACAAAACTAACCACCAAAAAAAAAAGCCCTAAAGCAAACATAAAAAACCCCAATAAACCCCACCTAACTCCCTCCTTACAAGTTCTTCTGTTTTTATGTGTTGGGATAACACTGAGGAGTTGATATACCACATATCTTTTTATTGCAGGTGGAAGAGAAAAATTGGTGCAGTCATTTTAGTGCCTTAACCTAGCAGTGAAACCTGCATTCTAGGGAGCCAGTTCTGACCAGGATGATGTGAATGTGAGTTTTACCTGGGCACAAGGGAAAAGGAGTAAGATCCAGTTGGGAACTGTGTGAAACATGCAAGATAATCCTTATATGTTGCTTCATGTTGGCAGCTGCCAGCCATTGTCACAGGAAAGCCAGAGAAGGTGAATGGGTGGTGCTGATGGGCAGTTCCTTTTTTAGCCATTTTATGTGTCGAGTTAGAAAACACACTGGCCTGCTGTTTGCAGGAAAACTAGTTCAGTAACATGTTCAATAATAAAATAAGATTTTCTTTCACTTGCATTTAAAAATCAAATGCAGAAACTGAATATAATTTGTAGCAATGTCTCTGAGGAATGTCTTCGTAGATGCATTTAGGCCATGCAAAACTTAAGAGTGTGGAATACTCCACATAGTGCAATGGAATATATTTACTGCTAAAAAACTGAATTTTTCCAAATTTGACGGTGCAGAAACAAGCATTTCCTATTGGGACATTTTAATTGATCATAGAAAGACTTGCAAGAGAAGTGCCTGGATGAGGCTGTACCTTCGGGGGGGGCTTAAAATGGGCATATTTTAAAACAGATAAAAAAGGCACTGAGAGAACAATAGGCACAATCCTCTGGTGCTGGGCCATGAATTCCACAACCTAAAAGTTCTGTTCTGCCTCACACCACCTTGACTTATTCTCTGCAACAAATTTTGCCTTGCTTTTGCCTTGTTCTGAGTTCCATTTTCATCAACTGCCTCATCAGACAGGGGTTTTTAACTACGAACTACTGGGGTTGTTGTGGGGTTTTTACTTTTTAGCAGGCTATTAGCTTCAAGCCCAACTCCATGTTATTTTGAAATTACCAGCTTATTCATCACCCTGAACCCTCTCCTTATGTTTCCTTCTTTGACTCATTAATTTCTGCATCTTTTATGACCTCATTACTATTGATATTTCAAAGCGTGGTAAATCTAGATTCCACATGAGAAAAAATTAGGAAAGGCAAGCCACCCTCAAGTCTGTCTGTTTAAAGAAATTCACAGAAAATAATACTGCATGGAAGCAGTTTGTTACTTAGGAATTAGTGCTCTGTCCTTACTGATTTCTTTGATGTTATTTATAGCCTTGTTAGGAATCAGGATTTTAAACAAAAACAGAGTTATGGTTTATTTTCACTTCAGTGTTTCCCGCTTATGGGATCACTGCTTCAGAACTTAGAATGCTTCCATAGCAATAATTAATCTCCTCCTGAGCAAAAAGGGAAAGGTGTCTGATGGCCACCTACTTGCTTTCCTCACATCAGGAGTGTCTGGAGCCTGGGATGGCCTCTGTGATAATTATGGACTGCCTTGGGGCTGCTGTAAATTGGGTTTACCTGCCTGGTTCCTTGGGGACTGTGCACACAGCAAGAGGCCGTGAAGGACAGACAGAGGTTGAGCTGTAATCCCTTCTCTCTGGTTGGTTCCCTCCACTAGAGCAGAGCTGAGATAATGTAGGAAGAGCTCATCTGTCCAGGGAATTCCCCCATGTTGGGCATATCCTTAGATAATTGGAGTCTGTGGAGTTTCAGGTTGAAAAAGCTATGGAAGGAAAAAATATCAGCTATTGAAATCTGAGTATATTTTAGCTGAGAAATAGTAATTTTTCTCTGCAAGAATAGATTTAGAATGTTTTGTTTTATCTCAGAATCAAAATAAGAAACTTTCTTCCTTTCAAGTAGATAGGCTGGTGCTCTTCAAGAGACTGAAGTGCCCCACCACAGAGAAATGGAGATAATCCTTAAAATCCATGTGGAAACTTTGTTGTCAAGGTTTGTTTTAACCCAGATCAGTTTCCTGGTCCAATTGAGTGGACACCACAAATGCTTATGTTAATAAATGCTGATTCACCTCAGAAATGAGAGCCTAAGGGAGGGACTAGTTCATTCAAAAGCATTTGTTTTCCTATTCTTTTAAAAGTGCTGTATTTATAAATCATTGTGGTTTCCATGCCGCACATCAATGGTTGATAATTTTTACAGTGGAGTGGCCTAAAATCATGAATTTATCTGTACAACTGTTTTGTTTGACAGTAAGAACAGGAATTACCAGAGATGAGCAAGTCATTCAGGAGATAAGCATCTTTAATTAGTCTTGTCTGCGTGTTCACAGCCAGCCTGTAAATTAATATTCGCAGTTGACTATCGTGATCTTTTCATCAATAGGTGGTTCGTGAACAAATCCACTGGGAATATTTGCTTCTTTACAGCCCAGTTAATGCTTGAGTTATGTTATTGTGATTATTGGATAGGATACTACCTTTTTTCCTGTAGTCTAGTGACATTAATTAAACTTATTATCACAAGTGTTTGGGAAGAAAAGTGTGTTGGGAGGATAATCAGAAAGAAAGGAACAGCAGATACTTCTGTTATCAAAAGCTGTTCTATGACAGGTAGAAAGATGGATGAATAGGTTGATTAATAATTTTGATTGATATCAGGGAAATATACAGCTTCTAGTGGAAATTTTTAAGAAATGCTTACACCACCAGTAAATTTTGGATTCTACATTGTCTTAGTCCTTTCCCCAAGAAGTTGTTAAACTGCCCAATAGAAAGCCCACAAAGCAGGGCAGGGGGCACCATTTATGTGTTAGTTCTGTGGGTGAAATGCTTGCCAGACTCCAGTTGGTAGCATTTTCCAGGGACATCTGGGGCTTTGAAATTATGTTCAGATGACATGATCCTAGTTACGTTTTTCGTCTCTCCACACACAGAGAAAGTAAACATGTGCAGGTGGTTTTGATGCCACTTATTCAAATTAGCATCTGAATTTTTGAACAACCTCTTTATCAGAGCTCGAAGATGATGGGAATCATGTTCTCTTTTTATTCTTTGCAAACATTTTGTAAAGCATCTTTGATACTGCAAGTTGTCATCCCAATCAGTGGTATGAAGTAAATGAGTCTGTTTTGGGGATCCAAGCTGAGAAATAAAAGCTCAGTGGCTTGTCTAAGTAAACAACCTCTTCTTCTTGGAAATGTTTATGCTTTTGTAGAACTAAGACGCTGAAACATGAAGTACAGGAATGTCTGTTATTTGTATTAAATCAAGATTTTATTCATAGTGTCACAATAATATTTTTTTATTTAATTGGTGCTGTGGTTTTCTTAATAAGATATCTGTCCTTGCCTTCATTTTGTGTTATTCTTCACATGACATCTCTCATTAGATACTATTTTACTGGCACTAAAGAGAACACTACTCTGAATTCTGAAGCTGCTCTCTTTGTCATAGTCCCTCTTGTAATATTAATGGCAGTTAAAAATAACTAGTTCTGTTTTCTCCATTTCCTCTGCCTCGCCTCCTGTGTGTGCTGGCTGCATTTTTATTTGTGTCACTGACAGGCTCTATAGGTCTCCTAGAGCGATGAATTCACCGACCAAATCTTCCTCTCTTTCAGATAAAAACAGTTCACTGCTGAGTGTGTGGTGGAGATTTTGCTTTCATTATTTATGAAAACAATCATGCTGGTGTTTTTCACTCTCTTCTCTCCGGTAAAAGGGTAATTTTGTACTTACAAGCTCAGAATAAGCTTTAGTAAATTGAGGTTGGCTCAAGCAAAACAAGTCCCCCTTGCTTTGTTAGGAAATCTGAGCAGTGGAGATTTTTTAGTGGCCAGAGAATGAAGTCTATGTACACAAGCAGTTCTAGACCTCAGACTGGACATGGGATTTGTCAGAAACACTTCTGCTCCTGTCCAGACTGGGATCAGGATCCAAATCAGCTGTCATCCCAAGTCATGGGTTGGGAACTGCGTAAAATTTCACAGCCAGGGGCTTCTCCTGAGCAGTCAGAATTCAGCAGAAATTGCTGGAGACAAATTCTTCTCTGGGTTACCTCCAGGAACACTTCCATAACTGCCAGGGTGCCAGTTAGTGACAGATAAACAAACTGACAGCAGGACTCTCTTTGCCTCCCAAACCTTACAGTTCACAGGCTACTAGCAGTAGCTATATACAAGGGATGTATGGAATACATGTGAAGGAGTGATGTGAGGGTGGTGAGGCACTGGAAAAGGCTGCCCAGAGAAGCTGTGGATGCACCATCCCTGGAGGTGTCCAAGGCCAGGTTGGATGGGGCTTTGGACAACCTGGTCTCGTGGAAGGTGTCCCTGCCCAAGGCAGGGGGTTTGAATGAGATCATCTTTAAGGTCCCTTCCAACCCAAACCATTCCATGATTCCAAGATGATGTATTTCTGCATGCAGAGTTGAAATGCCAAGATCAGTGTTGCAAGCCTAGCTATAGTATGCCACTCTTCAGGATTTTTTGTGAAGGAGGTTATATATCAACTATGGACAGAGCTTTATTGTGACAGGACTGGTGCAGTTCATCCGCTTTCTGCTGCTTTAACTCCAGAGCAGCTCAAATAATAGCCAGAGGATTCACTATTCCAAATTGCCCAATGCCCTTAGAGTCCTTATGCAGTTCTTATTTCAAAAACCTCATCTTTTTTTTTTTTTTTTGTGGGTATGCATTACTGTAGGGAGAAAATATATTTAGAAACAATGTTGTCTTTATTCCGCTGCTTCAGCCGATACCGGATGGCCTCGGTGCACATCCCTGATCTGCAGCTGTAGATGTCTGCAAAACGACTTGAGCATTTCATTTTGCTCCTCCAGACCAAAGCTTGGAGTCATATATTCCCCTCAGATATTTCCTTTCCTCACTTAAAACACCCTTCCTGTAATTTTTCTGCCGCGGCAATGTTTTAATTGATCTCCTGGAGCCCTCGCTTCCCACCGCAGTGAAGGCAGCCCTCGGTGGCACGGGCAGTTCATTAAGCCCTTTAATTCTGCCTGCTCTCACGCTGCCTCACACAGCCTCACATTGCCATTTGTAGTGGCAACAATCAGCACTGAGGCAACCTGAAAGGGGAGGGGGAAGGGCAATCTAAAGTCTGACACCGGAGACAGAAGACAAGATAGGATATATAAATAGATGTGAATCACTATTGTGGCATTGCTATCAGACAAAGGTGTCGTTTCTTTTTGTTGCAGAAGAAGCTCCAGCTGGGAATGAATTCATGGCAGGTACAAACCCCCTCCTGGACAGAAAAAAACCCCAAAGATATTGTTTCTCTATTGCCCAGGTATGGTCTTCATAGTAGTTATGAATAATAAGAACATTGCATACATATGTATGTGTGTATATAGCTACAAATGCAAATATATATAAACGAATATAATACACACACACACACATAAAATACAAATTCCTAAATATATATAAACTCCCTAATATTTATCAACTCCTTAATTTATATAAACTTCCTAATCCCAGGCACTACACAAAATTTATATCAGCTGGAGGTGGAAACACCCAAACCGTTCTGGCGACACAGACTACAGCTGAAAAAGACCATGCTGCAATTAAAATGTGGTGGTCTCCAAAAAGAAAACTGTATTAATCTTCTGCAGAGACTGAATGTATAAACATTAGGCAAAGAGAGGGAAAATGCTCGGCATGCTGAAGGAGCTCAAGTTTATATGAGAAATTTTAATTAGAGAGCAAATCCAATGTTTCAGTAGGCTGCAATTGCAATTTTAGAATTTTCTTGCTTCAGCAATTCCAAATTTAGCCCTCAAGACATCCACTTTCTCCATAATAAGCTGATGGTGAAAGTTAACAATGAATACGTGTAGTAAAGCCACAGAATATCTAGGAATAGAGCTGATAGCATTTTGCCAAGGCATTCCAAACCCCTCTCTCCTTCTCCTCAACTCCCTCCATCTCCCTGGGATAGCTCAAGGGGCTCAGAGCACAGGGCAGGGCTGTGGAACCACCATTTGGGCAATTTGTGTATTACAGGGCTGTGAGTCCTTCAGCAAGGGCAGCTCTGCTCTGAGTGCCTGAACACAGAGGTTTTAATGCACTGCTGTAAATCCTCATGCCTTGAACTTCAGGGGAGCCTTTGTTACCATGCACACAAAATAAACCCCCAGCATCAGCGGAGTCACAAAAATGATCTTTTTCTACCAACAGCAAGAGTTCAGGTCTGTGTGAGCTCGTACCCAACCTCATGTACAGCTCCATGAAGGCTGCTCTGCACATCTTGGCAGCAACAAGACCCTGCAGGAGCTCTCCCAGGGCCACCCGAGCCTCTCTCTGATGAGGGGATGAATCCACAGGAAGCTTTGAGCCAGCCTCCACATCCATCCTC
Source organism: Lanius collurio (assembly GCA_020086605.1). Taxonomy (NCBI): domain Eukaryota; kingdom Metazoa; phylum Chordata; class Aves; order Passeriformes; family Laniidae; genus Lanius; species Lanius collurio. Next base: position 3,024,356 of record JACBWW010000034.1, on the reverse strand, counting down.
CCTTCTTTATGGAAAGGTGCAGAAGCAAGGGACATGGATAAAACTTCTGTGTAGCTCTGTAAGTCTTGGTCATATTTTTTTGTCTCTGGGAACTGGTGTTCTTGACGTAATTTAAGGCAGCCCAGCTATAGTTTGAAGGGCAATAAAATGCTAAGCCAGCTCACAGCCTGCTCCTGTCTCTGCATCCTGAGATACTGATGCTGGGGGATGAAACAATGGGGTGGAGGAAGTGTTCTCATTCCCTGTTTTCCCAAAAGCTCTGTTCAAAAAAGCAGCATATTTGCCACAAGATAGGGTATGCAACATTGGCAAGATGTTTATCATGCTGCAGAGTAAAGTTGCTGTTAGGAAAGCAAATTTAATTAGTGGCTCATTTTCATAAAAAGTGATTTACAGCAAAGAGATGACGCTATATCAAAAAATCTCTCAAGGTTTCACTTTTGTGCATTTCTAAAAAGGAGCACTTGTGTCTGATGAGTCCCCTTCTCAAGAGCAGATGACAAGTGAGCACTTTAACAGCAAAGCTGACACGTAAATGCTATTTTTTGGCCATAGTAAGCATTATTCCTTCAATCTGGATCTCCTGTGGATGTATGGAGGTGACTACTCCTAGTCTGGCTCCTTGGTTGTGCAGGGAAAAGGCACTGATCCCCCTGGAATGTTTGGTGGCAGACTGGGCACTGCCACTCCAGTGTGGCAGACTCGACCTGGTAAAGGATGAGAGGATAAGAAGAAACAGGAGACAGATCTGGTGGCAGCTCTTTGATAATTTGGGTATGTTCACACAGTGAGGACACAGGTCCTTGCTTTTGCCAGAGTAGTGCCCAGCTGTCTGTGTTAGAGGGAATAACTGCTACACCTACCAGGGGCTGGAGGAGAAAAACAGTGTACCAAGGACACAATATCTTCCACGCAGCTTTCACACTGCTGTTGCACCTTTCTGCCTCATTTCTGGACAACAAATGCTGCAGCAAAACTAGTCTGCTTTTCCCCTTACCCACCACCAGCACACCAACACCACATTTATCTTACATTGCTCTCAATGTGGCCCATCACCTCAGATGGTTCTTTTCCCTCAGAGCATCTCTTTTATGCTTCATGGGAGAAATGGTTTTGAACGGCTCCCATTTTCTCCCTGTGACCAGGGGCTGTTGTAGCTCACATGGGACAAGGTTTAAAGCCAGCCTAACAAATGGCTGTCATCAACACATTGCAGCCTCCCAGTCACCAGAGGATTCTGAGCAGCAGAACAAGGGCAGTGTGCACAACAGGTGTGAAACCAAGCTACAAATAGCACAGCCTTGTGAAAACATTGTGTGGGCACACCTAGGACACCCTGCTTTCATGGGCACCAGCTTTGCTCACAGAGGAGAGGGATTTAAAATGCTGTGTGGCTATTGCAACACCCTGGCTGTCACTTTATAAACTGTACATTGCATGTTGATGGCATTTGGATGTGATGTGGGGTTATTTCTCATCTGAACCTGCAGAAGATCAGGATAAGCTAGCAATGTACACACACACAATGTATATTTCTTTTGGAAGAGGACCACTACTTGTGCAATTCATCTCCTCATCCCAGACACAGGACTAGGAAAGGCTAACACAGCAGTGTGAATGTATGGCAAGGAAATAATTTTAATGCTTTAGTTGCATAGAGTGAGAAAGATGGGAGAGTTCTGGTTAAAGAGGATTGCCTTTTCATCTGGAATGCCACATGTAGTGTTCTACGTAGTTTGAAACTATTTAATTGTGGCTTTTCTCTGCCTTGCCTCAAAGCGCATCCAAATAAAAATAATAATAATAATAATAAATAATAATAAATAATAATAATAATAATAATAATAAAGCTGAATGACATTTTAAAAGCTTGTTTAATGAGACAATTCCTGTCAGAGGCTCCCTGAGTCTTCCTCTTCTCCCCTGTGTATGAGTTGGAGTGCCAATATTTCCATAACCTTGCTCCTGGTTGCTGAGCCTCGGGTGCAGCTTTGAATTCACCATAATGAGATGAATGTGCTTGCAGGGATGTAAAAAGCCATTAATACCCAGCCAGGTCAGTAGGCTATTTAAACACCTCATTTAGTTTTACTTTGGAGACCCTCCAGGAGAGGTTTTGGGCTGAAGAAGTATCTATCTGGGTAAGGAGCTGCAGAGGAGCAGGGCATGGTTCTGCCTCAGGATAAGGCTGCAGTTCAGCTCTGCAGAGCTCCTACCTGGCCATTCACTCCTTATCCCATCACAGTGCACACATGCAAGATGTACAGGCATGGACATGCCCTGGGACTCTCCTAAATTTAGAGTCTGGCACATGTTTAAGCTCTCTTCTGCACACTGAACTATATTTAGAAGGTGTGGCTCCAACAGCAAATCCTTTTCCCTCTGTTCCCTGCTTTTAACACTTTTGAGACATATTTATACTTTGGTCTGTACTACCTATTGCCTGAAAACATGGAGATATACTGCTTTAATGAATTTTTTTTAATAGCAAACCAAATCTTAAGGTATGGAACTAAAACTGCTGTTATAGCATAGATTTATCACTGAGATTTTCTCTTGGTGCTTGGTCCATTAATCCATTGCAAAGACCCAAAAGCTTCTGACTTTGAACTTCCAGTTAATGTAGCTTAGATAGAGGTTGTTTTCCTAAATATTGCTCCTCAAAGGCTAATGGCATGCAAGGTTTCATGGCCAAAGTCCATCCCTGATCCATGCTTTTCCTGAGTGCCACAGCTAATTCTTGACCCAGTTGCAGTGGGAAGTGTTCAGGCCACTGCAAAGAGAGTGTGGGGACCACCCTTAATCCATTCCCAGGGACAGATTCTGGTGCCTCTGGTTGCAAGTCCAGTCATCTCTTGGATCACAGAATTGTTGAGGCTGGAAAAGTCTTCTAAGACCATTGATTCCAGCTGTTAACCCATCACTGCCAAGTCCACATTGCACTTTTCCCTTCCCCATGGCCTGAGCCATTTCTTGTGCTTAAATGTGAAAGTCCTGATGCTTCAGCAGGTTTTGAATGAAGTATTAGCACTTACAGATGTATTTTGTGGACATATTGAAATGGTGTTTTGCTTAGTGTCATTGTTTAGACTGAGTTGGAGGGCCACCTTTACATCTTTAATTTCACTTACGGCCCATCAGGGAAACTTGGAGCACCCAGGTGGTTTTTAGTGGATCTGCTGTTCTTAGGAAGACAGGTTACACCAGTGGGAAAGTCTGTACATGCCAGAGGAGCACTGGGCATGATCCTGAGGAGTCCCTACCCCACACCCTGGGAAGGACATCCATAAACCAGAAGACCCTGCTCAGCCAGGCTCTGATTCTTCCTTTAAGCTCCAGGAGGTTGAGATGGGGTGGTTCTGTCTGGTGTGGAAATTCTCCTTTCCCTCTCTCTTCTCTCTGGGATTATCTCATCAGGAATAACAAAGAGGAGGGTGCCAGCAGGCTGCTATTCCATGGTTTGGGCATGTTGTGTATCCTTTTGCCTCAGGTACCTGCAAAGGGTGCCAAGCCCTTACTAATGTTCATCTCAGATCGAGTGCTGTTGGCGTAAAATAGCTGATTAAAATTATTCCTCATTCCTTCCTCCTCCAGCATTTCATTCCCTGAGGAGAGGAGTCTGTATTGATAAATGACTCAATGGGAAAAGCGACTATTCTTTTCCACAGGTATCTAAAACTGTTTAGTGCCTTTTTCTCCTCTCATTTTCCTTCTCCTCCAAGCTCCCAGGCTGTGTGGAGCCATGCACCTGTAACTCTTATCTGCTTCCATGGGGATCCTGATGCCCTTTAAACAGTGGTTGGATTATTAACAGCTCACAGCAGAGGAGGGAAATTTAATACAGCAAAAGGCTCAGGCTGGAAATCTGTGAAAAGCTGACTTGTCTTCTTTTTTCTCCTGCTGTCACTAGTCCATCTTCATGCCTTCCTTTGTGTTGCTCCCAGAAAGATGGCCATATGGGAGGCACCCGTTTTGGAGGATGTTATGAAAAAGTTCTGGAGGATAAATACCAGGTAGAGATGTAATCTTACAGCAAGCTTTTCTGAACCTGAGCAAAGCCTCAGCAATTTGTACAGGAGAAACAGCATCCTGGGCTCTGTTCAGAGCATTTTCTTGTGCCTAGGAGTGCCCAGAGGTCCCAGATTGTTCTGGTCCCAGTCTCTCGTGTGCTGCCCAGGAAATACAAATAAACCCTTGTGTTGTCAGGCTGGGGCACAGCAAGAAGTTCCCTTGCTTATAACTGATGTGGGGAATGCTTTTCCTAAGCCACTCATGTCCCTTTATAGGGAGGAAAGGCTTGCAAGGGGGAATGTGAACAGAAATGGCATCTGGGCTTGCTTTGAGAGCACCTCCCACCCTGTGCCAGGGTTCTTCCCTCAGCACTGCAGGTGGGGGCCATGTAGGACACTCAGGGCCTGGTCACCTTCTCAGCTCTCCCCAGTCCCACCAGCAGCAGAAAACCACTCTGGCTGCCTCTCCTCCTTGCCTGTGAGGAGATGACCTTGGTGAGGCAGAGGAAGCACAGGCTTCACCCTTGCTACTGAAAAGCGGCAGCTGAGGGTGGTCCAGAGGGCAGTCCCACATGTTCCAGGGAGGGAATGAAGGAATTATTTCCTTCTGTGTTTAGCTCAGAATTTTCATAACTAATAAATTAAATGAATACTTCCAAAAATGAAAAAAAAAAAAAAAAATTGGCTCACAGGGCTCTGAAAAAGAATCACATAATCTTTCAAATTTCTTTTTTTCCTAGTCAGTTATTCAGATAGCACCCAATAAAAAATGCAAAGCTGGATTGGTATGAGAGGTGGGAAAAGTTTTAGCTTAGAATAACATTAAACAATCAAAGTACAGTAAAAGATAAATTCCTGGAGTGCAATTACATTATGCCAAAAGCAGACATGGTCATATATATTTGACACCTATAGCAGTTTGGAATTGTCTGATCCTGTAATATTTCTCAGATGATTAAATATAGCTCAGATTTGTGCACTGCACAGCAACCTGATCCCAGTTACTACTCATGTATTCCTGGTGCCAGCTGCGTGTTTGTTTTCACAAGGAATCTGCAACTGAATCACGGTGGTCAAGGAAAATCTGAAACTGAAGATAAAAAAAGTCAACAGAATTCAATATAAGTCAGTACTAAACTCATCATCTTTAAGGTCTTTTCTCCTTAAAATAAAGGAGAAAGGGAAAAGATAAATAAGTAAGATAGTTTATACCTTTCAGATTTACTTTTTCAGGATGTTTTCAAATTCAGAGGGAAAAAACCTTCAAACTCTGCATGAGTATTTGAGTTCTTCAAAGACTTAAATCCTGATACCACAAAACACATAGACCTTGGACTGAAATGAAATGAGGAACTCTGCATTCTGCTTAGATTCAGAACCTGAAATTCAGAAAATTCTCCATCATGTTTTTAAAAAGTTGATGTGTATAAAGTTTGTTGTGTGTCTTCTCAGTGTTGTTTCAGAGTCTTTTTTTTAAAGCAGTCTTTGCTTTACTATGTTCAGAGAAAATTGCTTGAAGCAATGGTTTGTACTTCCAGATTCTGTGTTAAAATTGTTCCTCCAATATTAGGTGTTGTCTCAATGTTCTTATACTTGTGTGCTTTATATTGAGAGATTGTATCTGTAAATAAACTCAGTTGTTACTCCCCAAAACCAATGTATTTCCCTTGAAAGTGGTTGTCATCAAAGGTGCAATTTTTGACAATGATTTCCTGAAAGTGGCTGTTTTCCATGCAAAAGATTTATGCAGGCTGATAACTTGTTTGACACAGGCTGTCGGAGTACTAGCAAATATTTAGTTAGTACTGAGCTCTGCTGAGATGGGTGCTGTGAGCTGGGGGTAAAAGCTTTCTTTGCAATCATCCCTCTGTCTTCCAGGAGACAGGCAAAGAGCACAGAATGCTCTGGAATGGGCCAGGAGATAGTTTTTTCTGTTAAAAATATTTCTCAGGAAACGTGGGGATGACACTATAGTTTCTCTGAGAACACCTCTCATTCTGTGAGAAGTCCTCTTTTCCTGACAGTTCCCAAAACTTTTCTGCAGAACCCCTGTTGGAGAAGTGGAGATGAAGGAAGGTGAGGAGTAAGTAAGGAGCCTGCTGACAGATAAAAGCAGTTACTACCTAGCAGAGCTACCCAGGCTTGGCCTGTGGAAGCAGAAGGGTGGTGTCTCCTTGTGCTTTTTAGCCCGTAGACATTTATCACCCTTCCGTCGGATTTCCATGCTCCACCTCACAAGGGTGGAACTCCGTTGGCTTCGCTTAAATTATTACTGGTTTAGATATTGTTATGTTTTTGGACACCCTCCAAATTCAGTCTAAACCACTGAGTTTTACATGGCTTCCACTCAAACCCATTTATTGGCGTCGGTTCAGTTGAAACTTGGTCAATGCTTGACATCAGCTTAGCGTATATTTGTGAATTTTCAAAATGATGAGTGCTGGGTGACACATGTCCTCATCATTTCCATTACTTCCTAATGGTAGGTGTATAACAAGCCAAATCTGATGTGCCTAAGTCAAAATAAATTCATTAAGTCCATTTATATTTGCATTTTGTCAGGCTGTGATATCGATCTGCATGCACTTTAAGACACAGGAACATTGTACCTGTGTCCCAGGAGTGTTCATTGACCAAATACAGGTCTGCAGATGCTTAGCAAGCAGCTTTCACCTTTTGTAATGTTTTCCCCAATTAACAAGGTTCCATTATCTAGAGTTTTACAGAAATAATCTCAGTAAACTATACATGAGACTTCAGAGCTCATATAGGAGGAGAACATTTGGCAAAATGCAAGTGAAGCAGCTGGAAAGTACCTGAGGAGTTTGCATTCTTGATTCCTCTTTGACTATTTGTGTCAACATTAAATATCATACCCATCATGAAATGCATAACGTAGAGAAATGTAATAGCAGACCAACATCCCTGGATATTTGGAGGATTCCACCCTGTTGGTCATTCTGTGTGTTACAAATCTACAAAGGAAACAAATCTGTCCAAACTATTATTAACTATTTCCCTTCCTCTCTTCTGTTTTTCCCAAATCTAGCATTGAAGATAGGTCAAGAATTTTGCAGGTGGAGTTATAAACTTAATGTGAAGCTTTAATCTAGAATATAAGGTGTGGAAACATGCTATTAATATGTGTGTGTGGAGACTGTTTTTATCAGGGGAAGTGTTCTTCTGCCCTGGGGATTTTGTTTGTTGCTTCAACTGAAGAAGACGAGGTTGTTAATTTTGAAAATTTTAAATGACAGCCTAAGTTGAGAAGGAAAACCTTGGTGCTGCTGCTAACCATTCACCCACAGAATTTAATAATACAAATAATTACAGAAATAATACAAAATGCAAGCAGGCAGCAGCATCTTTGTCAGCTGTTTTTATAAAGAAGCCAGAAACCTTTGAAAGGAGAATAGCAGTGAGGAGAACAGGCACACTGGGATATGGACCTGCTCTGTATGAGCAAGGGATTTAAGAGCTGCTTTTTATCAGTTCATGCCAGCAGCAAGTTTCATCTCCAAAAGCCAAAAATTTGGTTTTCATTCATTTAACTTCTAGCTAGTTGGAGCCTTTAATAGGAGCCTTGTCCACTTCATGGAGGCTCTGGTGCTTTGAAAAGTGTAGATTTTGCCATGCCTAATGCTGCTCTGCTTTTATGCTAAATTGAACAAACATGATCTGTTTTGACACTCACTTTCCTTCTGCTTAGTGCTTGGCACCCAACATTAATAAAAGTTTTTGTAAAACTGTGCTTTCCTGGACCCACGAGGGATCACGTGGCTTCTGCATGCTCTGCTTCACTGTCCAGAGAGGCAGCTGGAGGGGATTTGGACATTTTACTCAGCCTATACTAAGTTCAAATACACTGAGTTTTTTCCCATGCTTTGCCAAACCTTTTTCTGTGTCAAAGCTTGGCTTATGGCTTGGGGAGTATGTGCCTGGCATGCTGGGGAGTGCTGGGGGAAGCAGGGGGGACAGCTGAGGAACATATGTCTTAAAACTGAGATTTTTTGCTTTCCTTATCCCCCAGAAGTGCAGGAACTGTGAGTTTAGAGCACCCCCAAGGGCTTCTTTAAATTGCATCCAGCTGCGGTGGCCACTAATGGGAACAGTCCACCACAGCGGTCAGCAACGTCAACACCGCTCCCAGATCCGTGGGCTGGGTTGTGGCCATCCCCACGGGCTGGAGGCACTATTATTTCTCCAAACATGTTGCTGAACGTTGTGCTATCCCAATAAAAATGTAGAGAGTGTCCCAGGAGCACCCCACACGAGTGAACACTTCCAGGTAACACAAAATGACAAACTGGGCTGTAACTGCAGTGCTGCGAAGGGAGCTGGCTCCGAGCAGGGACTTTGACAGTGTTTGCAGCACACTTCAGAATGGGTTCTTAATGGGATTAAGGTCACCCAAGTGACATGGGTATGACAGAAGGCAACACAAAAATCTATGGCCTGGTGTGTCAATAGCAATGAAATAACATGGGGATTATGCAATTATTTTCAACAGCAAGTTAACAATCAGGGAGCAATCACGCATTAAACCAGTTATAGACTGGAAAAAACAGCTCCTTAACCTACTGTAAACACTGATTTTTTTGATTTTTTTTTTTGTTAAACTGCTGTAAAACATGAACAGCAACAAGCACATTGTGTGATAACTCAGGGAAGACATAATAAATGCTAATTTAAACTGAAAAGGAGCAAATTGAACAGGCTTGGGCTGTGGAAGCACCACCATCTAAATGTAGCACAAGATTTGAACTAAAGATGTTACAACGTGAAAGGTCAAAATTGTCCAAGGGCTTCTCAAAAGTCTTGCTCTTTATGGAATATGAATTCTCTCTTATGGAATTTCTTTCCCCTCAGTCTCTTCCTCCCCCAAATCCTGGGAATATTAAGAAATGCATAAACCAGATGACCTCTGTAGAAAGATGAATGGAGGTATTATAAAGAGATGAGTGCCTGCAGATGGGGAACAGTCATCCTTTTTGTTGCTTCCCTCTCACTGTAAAGTCTAGGAATGAAATCCTGATCCCATTAGTGTCAGAGTGAATGTAGCCAGAAAAAGGATGGGTCAGGATATTCACCACTGTCTTCTGTGTACCAAAACTTGAGAATCTCGCTTGACAAACCCAAAGAAGTCTTTGTATTTTCATTATTCCTGAGCTTGCAGAGGTTCCCACAGCTCATGCATTTCTCTTCACTCTCCACATCTTTGATGGAATCTGTTCACAACAGACCCTGGGCCTGCTGCTGTAATCCCATTCCCTGATGGTGTGAGGAGTCAAGTCCATTTTCCCTTAATCCTGCAGGGCTCTGCTGAAATACAACATCACGAGGTTTTGATATCAGTGGAAGAGACAGAGAAAGGACCAGCACGTTGGGAAGAAAATCTGATTAACAACCTCTAGGAATCACACCTACTCCCACAGCCCAGAGAGCTTCCCATCCATGCTCTGCCTGATTTGGAAGGTGGGCTTCAAATTGCACTTCCTGTCTCTTAAGGCAAATCCCTGCATTAATCACAAAGGAACTTCCTTACTGACTTTAAAGCTCTCCTTCTGCCACTCTCATTTCTTCACAGCATACTTTTGGAAGTAAAATAAAACAAAATACGACATTAAGAAAATTAAAAAAAGAAAAACAACAAACCCACACCATGTTTCCTGCCCAATACTCAAGGGTGAGAGCATGCAGCTGATGGGAAATAAATGAATACATGTATTTCCTTAGATCTGCATGTTTCTGTGCCCATTCTGTGTTTGTGTATCTTCAGCAAAGGGGGTCAGGAACATTCTGACTGTTGGGTTTGGGTTGTTTGTTGTTTTATGTTTTGGGTTTTTTTGTTTTGTTTTAATATTTACACTGCAAATACAACATGAAAGCATTTGGTTTGACACTATAGTCATTCCAGGAATGCCAGATTCAGCTTGGTTCACCTAAATTGTAGGCTCAATGGGTGAGACCAGCTGGGATTTTAATCTCCAGTGTATTCTTCAAGGACAAACTGAAGCGAGAGTGGACTTCAACCCTCCTTTTTGAAATCACTTATGATTTCAAATATTTGTCCAGAAGCAGTGCACAGTTCTACTTTTGCTGATGAGCCTCATTTTGTGGAGTTTCCCATAAATGAAATGAAATGAAAGAATGGTAGCAGAAGAGTCAGACATATTAAATGTTACTTATGTTTATTTCCTTATTTTTTTTTCTAACTTACCTTGTTTTAAACTTTGTTCTAGGCAATGCCCAGGAATCCATTGATTCCTGTATCTCTCCCAGCAGTGTTTTGGGGCTCAGCAGGTCTGACCAGTCCTTGCACTTCTCCTTTGAGTGGCTCTAGCACCATGCTCAGTGCCATCACACCCTCAGTTTTTGTCTGTGCCTGGCAAATCTTCCCACTTTTCAAATACGTCCTTGTGAAAAGGCACAGACCTGACAGATTTATGGAGAATCCAGTCTTCCAGCTAATGTTGAAGAGATGAGGAGTCTCCCAAAATAGAGCTCAGGCCAGGACATGCAGATACCTGTGTTTTCACCTAGCTGGACTAGAGAAGAGTGGGAAGTCACAGGGGTGCTACAGGTGAAAGAACTGAGGCAGGCTGGTGGATGAATGTGAGGGAGATATACAGTCTGTCCATAAAACCCAGAATAAAGCTACTTCTGAGGATAAAGCACCAAAGGTGAAGACCAAGGATGATTCTCAGGACCTCTGTGGTGGGTGTGAAGGGCACAGTGGGTGGAGGGACTGGTCACAAAGTCATGTAGTCATGGGACAGGGGGTAGGAGAAAATATTTCCTGCGAGGGTGGTGAGGCCCTGGCTCACCACAGGTTGCCAAGAAAAACTGAGGGTGATCCATCCCTGGGAGTGCTCAAAGCCAGGTTGGAGGGGGCTTGGAGCAATCCAGTCTAGTGGAAGGTGTCTCTGCTCATGGCAGGGGGGTTGGAACAAGATGGTGTTTAAGGTCCTTTCCAACCCAAATTGTTCTGGGGTCTGTAGCTCTGTTCTATGACTGCAGAAATGAAAAGTCACAGAAGGACCAAAATTTACATTCAGTCCAGAGAAGAGATGCAACTCTCAGAAAAGATGCTCCAAAAATGAAAGTATTCCATAAACACACTCAGAGATTGGAATCATATGTTCCTTGAAATGAAGAAAGCCATTGGCTGTCTTAACAAGGCTCCACAGGGAGCAGAAGGTGGAGGAAATGAAAGAGGAAATGCTGTTTTTATGTCCCCAATTCATTTCTATATACAGTACAAGAATCAGTCACTTGCCTTGTTAAATGCACTAAAAGTTTCGCTTCTTTTTCTTTGAAAAGGTGACTCATGGAGCTGTGCAGTGCCAAGACAAACTCGTTTATTCCCCTTCATCGAGCATTTCACTGTTCCTGCAGTGTACCCTGCAGGAAACTTGAGAGTTATTGGGACAGTCAAGATTTCTCTGTCAGGACCAATCCATATCTATTGCTTCTTTCTGTAAATTTTAATTGTTATTCCCTTTCCTGTATTACTTGAATGACACAAGCTATATAGAAATAAAGAGCACAACACTCAGGAAGGAAACACAAATGCAGTGAAACAAGAATAATAGTACCGAGTGATAAAATAAAAAGCACTGTAAAATGAGTTTTCAGATCGATGAAATGTTTGTACAGGATGTTGAATTTCATGTTAGAGCATCAGCTAAGTTTTGGCAATCAATATAAATTTCTTTTTCATCAGGTTAAAGATATAGCAAAGTAAGGATGGAGGGGTATGAGGTATAAATGATACCCAGGCTATTTCACACAGCAATGTGGCATGCCAGGATGATCATCCATAAATACCTAGCTGGCCATTTCCCAAAGATTATAAACACAGACTGCTGTTTAAAAAACCTCCAGGTTTCTGTGAAAAAACTGGCACAAATAATAAAATTTCTCTCTCCCACTTAAGTGTGACGAATGTGCTCTGGAGAAGGGCTGAGCCCTGTGAGGCCACACGTGCTGGTGGGTGTATGGATTTCCATGTGCTTTTGTGCAATGCCATGGCTGGCTCTTCAATTGCCTCCTACAGAACCAGTCGTGCAAGAGGACAAAGAGGCTGATACAAAATAAAGCTGAGGTTGAGCACTGCTTCAGTTTTAGAAATAAGGATGTTGTGTCTGTTGGATTATGAAGTCTCACATCTGGATCATCGACTCTCACAGTCCAAGCTGGGATCAATGCTCTGCTTTAGAAGCTATTATTAGATATTCCCTGGGCTAGAAACAACGATCTCCTTTCTGCCATACCAGACGAGTGCTCTAATTGCTGGCCCTCGGGGCCAGTCTCCTGCTTTCCATCTTTGAGTCTTGCTGGAGCTTTGCTAAAATGGTTAAATATTCAATAGGTGTAAAAGAGACAGCCCACAGGCTGACCAGCAAGGTAGTCATGGGAGAGCTGGGGAAGGGATCAGGGCAAGAAGGGTAAGGAGGTGAGTGTGGGTTTTCCACTAGCTTTTTATAAAAGCACAAATTTGGACAGCTGACTGGGCTCCAGCCCTGCTTGGAATTCTCTAAGCAAAGGGAGACTCACCCTGTGAAATCCCCTCATTTCACTGCTAATCAAGTGAGTGCCTAAGGCACTTCTCTGCCTGACTTATGGCAGCCTGCAGGTCCTGATAGATACCTGGTCTGGTTTGGTGTTCTCTTTGTACAGAAATTCCCTGCTGGACCTGAAGAATCTGTCATGAAATGTCTGTTTCTGCAAAATTAATTGAAATTGCTGTTGGCCACCTTCCCTGAAGATGGGCATCTTCAATCAGCCCTTGTGAATTCTTTACTAATATTTTGTTATGACATAGATATGGGAGGGAGGGGAAACTACATGACTCGGTTTCAGTTGTTTTTTGGAGAGTAAATTGTTCCAATACACCTGTGTATAGGATGATGCATTGAGCTGCAATTTTTCAGGCTTATAAACATCTATAAATTGGCATGCAGCTACTTACAGCATTTTTGCATGTCCTTTTCCACATTATGTTTTGTTCCAGATTATAGACTGCTGTCTAGTGTCTCTAAGCATATAATTTGTAACAGTAAATACCCAGTCATGTATTTATAATAGATGTTAGGAAGAAGCTGGCTTGCTAATCCCACACTAAAAGCCTTAGTTATTTTGTGCAAGATTTCACTCTCAGCAGTGGCTCTCACAATTTCTGCTCCTATCTCAGCTGCTAGCTGCTGGGTAATATTTTGTTTGCCCTAGTCAGGCTAATGTGCATTTAAACACTTTCATGAGAGTTTTCTGTGCCTCAGTTTTGTACAGACCCCATTCTTAGGTTTCTGTTACATTGAAACCCAGAGGAATTTATACCCAAAGCAGTAATGCCATTTTTGCATCCCTAGCAAACTGCTGGGGATGCTGGAATATATAAATCTGGTTTGTACAGCAGTGTCAGGTCAGCCAAGGAACTGCCACAGCCTTTCAATCTCTTTCTTGACCAGAAAAGAGATAGTGCTGCTGCCTCTAATATCTGGGTGATTTAACCTCTGGAAGCTATCTCCTGGTAGCAGTAGTGGAGGAAAACCTGGATATTGTCATTCCTGAGGCTGGATTTGGGGTGTCAGATTAACGAATGTTTAAACCAGCCGTGTTGCACGTATAATGAGGAATGCAATTTATAATTAGCATTTCACTCCATAGGAAGCGATGAGCTACACACCCAATATTCCCAGGGTTCAGAGGAACTCTACATTTGAGCCTGGCAAGTCAATATCTCCAGCAGATTAAGGAAAAACATGCCAGCTGGCAATTAGGGCTCTGAGCCCTGGTCACAGAAACATCTGCTCTCCTTATCGTGTGCTTCAGTTCTTACGTAACCATGCATGGCTTTCTCTCTGTTCAGAAACCACTCGAGCACATAATAAATAAAAATCAATGTATTGAAACCTCCTGCACGGCCTGACGCCTCCTCAAGAATTTATTGAGTCACTTCAAGTCACTGAAAACTCCTGTAAGATTTAGAAGATAACAGTGCTTGAGATGCTGTAGGTAGGGATAAAATGACAGCTGATCAAAGTACTAATCCTCTTTTTCATTTAGAATATAATTATCCAAACAGGCATAGTTGATAAGGAAAAAAAGGTGCATTTTTTCCCAGTAAGAAATAGAAAATAACTATTTCCAAGTTCCACAGTAAAACTGCAGTATGTCTGATTCTGACTTCTGACTCTGTCCAGACTCGCCACCCAGCTCTATCCTCCTCCAACTGAGAACATTTGTTTTCTGTGGAAAAGACCTTCAGGATTACAAGAGCATGAGGTCATTTAGCAAGTTCCTTGATCAGGATGTTTGAGCACCCAGACCATGGAAGTACCCCACATAACTACTGACTTACCCTTTGCAGCCCATATATACATGGCTGATAATATAATACAACATATTTGCCATAAATATTCTTATGCACATCCTTATAAAAACTGTCTGAAGAACTTCTTCTGCTATGGACAAAATTAAAAATCTTTTTTTAAAATATAGTTCAGCTGAGCTAAAAAATATTTTTCAGGTTTCCTGTGGGCCTGGAAAAAGTAATCTGTTTTACTCAACTTCTAAAAGTTAGATCCAGTAATTGTCTTTAAGTTTCTACTAATACAATTAGTAAGAAATATATCTGTATTGAAAGTGATGGATGTAATATATGGGTGGATATAAAATAACATTTTACTTTCTATAACCTATGTCAAGGTTAAATCCCTTGATTTTGCTGCCTAAATAGTGTCAACTGATTGATCAGGAAAGCACAGAGTCTTCATTTCCTCCCTCAAGGTAAGCCAGGACTTTGTAATCTCAGATATTGGCACTGCAGAAAGCAGCTTCCCTTTTGGAGCAACTTCCTGGGCAAACCTTAAAGAACTGGTTCTACCCTATTTTTGACCACATCGATCTCCCACTGGTTGTCCTTTCTCTGCCACCACAGATATTCCATGATCACTTTGCTTCTTTTAGACTTTTCTTTCCCCAGCAGTTTCATTATTAGTGCAGGAATAACCTGAAATGAGTAAGACTGTGGAAGCAGGGTGCTCTTGTTGTTTTGACACACGTCCCACAGCCCTCCCTCTCCTAGGAAAGAGTGAGCAGTGTTGTAATGAAAGTTGTTAAATGGAGAGTCAGCAAATCTGACCTAAAGCACTCAAAGAAAAAAAATGATTTGTCATTATCATCCATGGGGGCAGTAATTACAATTTTTCATCCTTTACACAAGCACCTGTGAAAGGGTAGCACTTGGAGTGTAAACTGTGGGATAAGGACACAGATAACAGTGGAATTTCAGGCAAGATTTAAACAAGTCCTTCTAGTGAGGTTACAGTTGTATGTTCTACAGGGACTTCTGCTGACCTCAAACTCATCATCCCAAACTGCAGAGGACACCAGCATTTCTGGTGGCATCAGACTTTTAAGTACACTCATTCCTAATCACTGAGGAATTTAGTAATTCAGTCAACTCAGCCTTGTCCTTGATTTCCATTTGTAATGGACTGGGGCTTTATGGCAATATATACCTGTCAAAATCAAAAAAAGTTTAAGTTAGTATTAGGGGTTTAGGCAGACAAACAGAGAAAACAGGAAGAAAATGAACCCCTTGAAACTGCAATCCTTCTACTTCACGTATTCATATTGTATGAAGTTGTAACTTCATCACCAGAGGCAAAGTGATATCTCTGTGTGTGTGTGTGTGTGTGTGTGAGCTCCATCTGTGTGTCCCACAATTAAGTTAATAAATGTAATAGAAATAGCATCAAACAAGAAGAAAAATGCTAAAAATGTCCTTAGTGCTGTGCTGCACTCTTGACTGTTTTTACAATGGCAGAACTCTCATTAATTCTCATTATGTGAGATGAGTTAATGTAATTAACAGTAATGTTGTTGTGTCATGATACCCTAGGGATATATTGAGGCAGTTTGAAAGGAGAGGTGAGAGAGTATTTTGAGTGAAGTGACACAGCTGCAAAAACCAGGGAATCTTTTTGGCACATAACCCCTTCCTTGGGAATAAAGAGAAACATCAACAAAATTGGGACTTTTTTTTCTAATCTCCAGAAGGGTTCCTGTGTCCAGAAGTCTTGGGGTTTTTAAAAACTGCTTTAGCTGGTATAATGAAAGTTTTTACCTCTCCCTAGAAGCTTCGCCTGACTACACCTAGGCACTGAATGCAGATATTGCTGATACCAACCACAAGAATAATAAAATAAATATTTCCTGCTCCGAAATCCCCCTTCCTCTATCTTCACCATCAGGTATGAACTGCACCACAACTCCCACCTTATTAAAGAGAGGGAGTTACAGTAAAGAGATAACAGAATCGGGTTTCTATCTGCAAAGGCCCACTCATTTAGAGGATGCTGTAGCAGATGTAGTGAATACCTCACAGTAAAAATATTTCCAAACAGGAGATTATCTTTGCTGTCTGTCCATCCTTATGGATATGCATTGCTTATCTCCTGCTCAGCTGCGAGAGCCTCCTGTGAGGAACAGTTTATACATTATTCAGGCTTAGTCGACTGATAGAGTAGATTGACCTTGTCTCCTGTGAAAAGAAGCAACTTTTTCCCTTTGTGGTGGCTTGCAGAAGGGTAATGGCTGCGTTGATAATGAATAGCTTATTCATATTTCAGAAGTGGAATACCAACAGCATGCTAACTAGAGAAGGTCAGGGCACCCGGGAATACAGCGCCAACCTCTTAACCTTGAAGAATGATTAAGGAACTTTTGCTTTTGTTAGGAAACTCTAATCAGCCTTGTAATGGAACACTTGATGTTCTCCTCTTCACGCCATCCCCCTAATCCTTTCCCAGGTCACAGCTACTTCCATGCCTTGCTGGAGTGCAGCTGCCTCCGAGGACCACGTGTGTTCTCTGTCGGTGCAAGAGCCCCCCAGACAGCTTAAATATTTGTGAAAGTGAACCAGGTCTAAGTAGGAATAACTGAGGGGCACCAGGAAGACCCAAGAAAGGTCCTGGTGCGCTTGGCACCAGCTCTGGAGTTCCCAGCACCTCCTTCATCCCTCTTTACATGGGGAAGCCTAGCCCAGAACTGGAGTCCCTTGCCCACCTGTGGAGGACAAGATAATGTGTTATCTCTGGCAACTCTTCCCTCCTGAGGGGGATGGACAGCCAGGAACTGTCTCTCTCCAGGATACAACTCTGATTTGCAACCATCAGAGCAGAAATATTGACATCCATTCAGAGGGAAGACAAAAAGTAATCCAGATCATGACAGAAAAGAGCAATAATAGTGTTACCTGCTTTGGTTTGTTTATTAACTATGACCCCTCAAACAAGTTATTTTCCCTGAAATGCTCCAGCAGATATTACATTAGTGGCTTATTTAGCTATTTTTTTCTGCAAAAATTTGAAAAGGACTTTTATTCAACTGTCAGAGTGCCCTATCTGACTATCTAAATAATAATTTCATATTTCCAGTCTATGGCTGTATCATTTTCCAAAGATGAAGCAAATCCTCTATTTTGGAACCGTCTGAGTGTGAAAATTGTAAATTTTACACTCCAGGAGGTCTGACTCAACCTCCATTAGAACTGACTGGAAAATTCTAATTTATTTTAGTGTGAGCTGGACTGGGTGCCCACAAAATGTCTCCAATACCCTTTTGTATTTAATGGCTGAAATGCATGAATGTGGCATGGATTGGAGAGATGACAAAGGATTTATAACAATCTTCACTCAGTATTGGAAAGGGACCACTCTGGAAGTTGTTAGCATGTAAAACCAGGAGCTACAAGCTTGTGAAGGAGGAGTGATTAAGGCACCCATTTCCTACCCTCCTTATGTGTCCTGCCTCTAAATCAGGTGGTGGGAAAGGGTTTTGTTGTTGAGGGTTATGATGGGAGTGAGAACTGGTTAATTCTGTCAATAAGTGAAATAAGTTACCTGTTGGTTGCAGAAAGTGCAGAGATTAATTAAAATTGTAATTGCTGTGGCCTTAGCAAACAGGGCACAGCTTTCAATCAGGCATGTGGGCTGTGGGCTGGTTGTTGATGTCCCTGCTGCTTGCTGCTGTGAAATTCTGTGCAATTTCAGTGCACACAAATTCCTCCCCAGTGGGTCCCTGCAGGGAGTCTCTTGCACAGAGACAAGTTGGGTGTTTAAAACCAGAATTGGAGAGAATTGGTTTCTGACCCACTGTAAAAGGCTCATCAAAAAGGGAATAGAGGGGAGCCAGGTCAGCTGGCAAATGTGGTCTTTGCAGTACGATGTCTGCTCTGTTCAGTGCAAAAATGATTTCTCTTTTCTTTGAAGATTGGTGGGTGTGTGTCACACCAGTCCTAGACAGGTGGAACAGGAGTGGAGTGGGAGACAAAGGTGGGGGTGACAGAAGGTTTGGGTTGGGAGGTACCTTAAAGACCATCTTGTTCCAACCCCCTGCCATGGGCATGAACACCTTCCACTAGAGCAGGTTGCTCAGAGCCCCATCCAGCCTGGCCTGGTACTTGGTGATGAGCTCCCCTTATCACCTGGATTGTGGCTGCATTAGCTGAGTCTTAGGTCTGACCTTCTCAGAAATGAAAATGGTTACGAGGAATAATCAAATTTCCCTCCCACAGAGGTTATCTCTCCATACTGGAAGTACTTTTGGCAGAGTTAAGTGGAGAAATTTGGGTTTTTCCTTGCCGCAGAAAGCAAAAATAGTTTAAAATTTGAGAGTCATTTAAAAAGGGCAAAAGGACATCTAAGGAGAACAGGGAGCTTTTGAACTGCACTTTCAAAGTGGCCTGACCCAGGCAAAGAAGTTGTTGATTATTGTTACTCATGGATAGAAAAAAAACCCCAAGAGGATAGAAAACATTTTTTAGTTGAAGAGTACAAGGTAGTGCACAAAAATTTGGTGAAAAAAAAATCTATCATGTAGGTGCACAAAAAAGCACTGTGTGTGAATGTGAGAGTGTAGGTACTGAAAAAGAAGGAAATATTTTGCAAACGTAAAGTTTGGAAGCAAGGGGGAAAACCTGTGGGACAAGTATAAGCTGGAATATGGTTTCAATTAAATTCTGGTTCATGTTAAAAAAGAAATTAATCCGTTAGTGTTAAGAACAAAACATATCCAATAAAACAGCACTTATTTATTGCACCTCTGTAAAACTGACTATTGTTAAGTGGTGAAATTTGATAACAGCTTCAACCTTTGTTACCAGCATATTATAATTATATTTTAGAATTCACTAACTGCCCAGCCAGCAATTAAATACATTATTTCTAGCAAAATGAAAAGCTTCTTGATTGAACGGAATGGCTTGGAATAAAACATTCCTCACACAATAGGTCGTGAACCATCCCAAGGTCTAATCACAGCCAAGATTTCCTCAGAAATCCAAGGGGATAAAGCATAATTGTGGGATGCAGTTTCTCCTTGTGAAATATCCTTGCTCTCCACAGCATCCTACGGAGAGGGAGAGAACCCACAAGGTACCTCAGGCCGTGTTTGCCATGCAGATGTTGCGGTGCCAGACGGTCACTTACAGCCCCCGGGTGAATGTCAAAGCTTTTGTTGGCATGCAGCGAGCACTCGGCATCCGCGGAGCTGCCAGAAGCAATCTGTGAGGAGCTGGGGACGTCAGGGACACCGGGCACAGGGGGATCAATACCTGCACCGGGCTCTCCTGGCTCACGCTGGAGCCTCTTTCTGTGACTTTCCTTTGCTGGAAATGGGAGCAGGGAAAAGGGCATTGTGTTTTACGAGCCATATCACCAAACCTTTTGCCTTGGAGTGACTAAATGAGTGAATATGTTGCTTTTCCCCCGCCTGCTGAATGCTGGCTCTTTAATATTTTATAGGCTCCTGGCAGTCGTGCATCTGGCGTCCTCAGCCAGGAGACCGTGACTGGCAGGCTCCCTTCCCCACCCGGCATCCACCAGCAATTCCCTTTGGACAGACCCCTCTTTTCCTGCCAGCTGTGGGTTCACCCCTGCCTCTCTTTTCCCTGGCTCCTGCCAGAGGAAGGGCACCAGGCTGCTCAGATGTGACCTTTGTGGGGCAGGTGCTGTGCAGAAGCTTCAATATCCTTCCCACAAGGCTGAAATTCCAGCCATGCTCCCTCCCAGTGCCAGCTCCAGCAGCCAAAACCTCTTCAGAGGGAATTGCTCCCAAGCCACAGATATTTACCCATAAGTCACGGGTGGAAGTGTGGAGATAGGAATAAATAGAAATAAAAAAGACATTCAGAGGGAGAAGAGGATCTTGAGCTAGTTTTACTGCCGAGGTCAATATCTTGTGCAGCTTCTGTGCTGGGGACAGCCCATGGCAAAAATCCTACAGACACAGCTGGCTACAGATCAGGTCTTGCGTGTTTGAAGGAAACAAAATACATTTTATGTGATCTTAGTAAATTCCTCGAGTACCTGGACTGAGTTGTTCCTGTAATATTTTACTAATAAAACCTCTGTGCATATTTCTCAGAAAAATTCAGCATGGATGTTGGCATGTATATCAATTAGCTGTGGAGTTGGTCCACTGTATACACGTTTTATATATGTACTCATAAAACATGTGTACTTATCTTTACACAAGATTTATGGTATGATTAGGAATTCCCTGAAAGAAATTATGTGCAAAACCCTCACATTACTCTGCAGTGAAAAGCATAAAAGCTACAGAGTATGTATACATGCTGCAGATGTGTTTAATTTTACCAAAATCAATGGAGTAACTGTGGATTTGCTACAGGGTAACTTAACCACATTCAGTGCACTGAGTTTACAAAACCTATGAAAATTTCTGGAACACTTCAGAACAAAAGATGTTGAATTATCTGTGTTGTATGGAAAATGTGTGCTTGAAAACTGTTTTTCTAGAGAGCCACAGATCTAATGCAGAAAACAAACTACCTGTCCACTTGGATGCTAACCTGAGAGCCATTAGTCACCATAATCCTCTGCTCAGTGACAAGGCTGCATGTGCATGAGGGTGGATTTATGGCCACTGATGAGATCTCAGGCCGATCACTGTCGGAGCTGAGGCAACAGATGGTTCTCCAAGGAGCTTTCCCTAACACAGCAGTGTATGTAACAAGCACTGCCGAGGCATTTTTGTGTGTTTATTCACAACATGTGTGTGCCTGTATCTCATCTAGTGGTGCTCTTCTTTCAATTCATCAGATTTCCCCTCATTTGCCATTTTCTCACTGCCATTTTGACCTGTAGAACCTCGTGTCATGTCTTTTTTGAGCATGTCTCTCTGATCACATGGGGATCCTCCAGCTTGGTTCCTAGCTGGTAGCTACTCCATACTCCCATGCAATGCCTGCTTTTCTCTCACCTCAATGACAACAGCCTCTGCTGCTCTCCACCACTTCTGTTTGGAATAATTTCCCCACAACTCCTCCAAATTTAAAGCTCTGGCACCAGACTGCTCTATGAACATCGACTCCTGCCTCTGTCCTCTGTAACATCCCCTGTAACCCCATTCATCCTCAGTTACTGTTGTCCTAAGTCTCATACAACTATTTAGGATATTTCCTTCATGGCTTTTAAAAGCATCCCCATACTTTTAACATGTGCCCGAGTTCTGCTGATTTTGTCTGTGGATATTAACTCTATTTTTAAGCCAATGGATTTTGGTGCCAATAAAATTGCATTAAAATGGCATTAATGACACATGCTGGCTCTTCAGCTCTCGGAACTTTGATGTGTCTAGCGGGGAAATGCTCTGGTCAGGCTTTGCTTCTTTCATGGACCAAGAGCTTTTTCTCCTAACCCCATGGATTCTCCTTGTCACCATGTCCCCATGAGCCAGGTCTGCACACCTTTTAATTGCCTCCAGGGATGGTGACTTGATCCCTTCCCTGGGCAGCTTCTGCTAGTGCTTGGCCACCCTTCTATTCCTTCACGTGAAATATTCAGTGGAAAACAAGGACAAGCAGGCTGAAAAAAAGCCAGATGAGTTCCTGAGTGCCTGATGAGTGTCTCTGTGTGCAGGACAGGGCTGAGCCCCAGCCCAGAGGCAGCTCAGTCAGGGCAGCAATCGTGGCTCTTCACGCTGCTCGTGGGCAGCATCCAAGAGCTGAGGTTAAATTACTGCTCTATTATTTGGTTCTGGACCATTATTTCTGTAATACAGGAGCAGGCTCAGAGGAATTATATGATTACTGGGTTTTAGAGGTAAGTAGAACTTAGGGGTGGGTGGTTTAACAGCATTAAAAAAAGGTTTTTTATGAACTCTTCTTCTAACTGGAGAGCAGAGGAGCCGTTTAGGTCTCCATAATGCTGCTCATTCAAATGGAAGCAAAAGATCTGGAGAATTTTCCAGTTATAATGCACCTAATTTTATATTTAAAAAAAAGTAAGGTGTTTCCATATTTTCCTGAGATTCTTCTTTTCCAAACATGAATTCTCACACCCAACCAACCATTAAAGGCCCATAAAATGCCATTTCTTCAGCAGAAGAGCTGCCTAAGACCAACACAAGCTGCCCTAACCCTTTCTTGCTGGTCCACAGGGATCCTGACACCAAGAGCAAATGGGGTAAGAGTAGTAGATATCCTCTGTAAGTGCAAGGGTTTAGGATTGGTGGAAGCCTGAGTGAGACATTTCCATCTCAGGGCAGTACAAGTGAAGAAATCTGTCTCACTCTGTGGGGGTGGCTGCTGCAGCATCCCTGGGATGCATTTTTATTCTTCAGAAAATCTGCTTGCAATTGCAAGCTGCCTCTATTGTGTCTTCTTTGTAAGTTTTGGACCTAACATTATTTTGGATATATTCTGCTTCGATGGCATCTCAATATAGAGGAGATGAGAACACCTTGTACTTGTTGGCCCTTTGTTCATGGTGGAAGAGGGACATGTGATCAGGTGTCTGTTTTCTTAATAGGGGTCACATGCAGCTTTGCAGAGAGCACACAGAAAAACTTTCTTCGGGAGAATTTCTACAAAATACTAAAACACTCCGTTGAAGCTTTTAATAGGAAGAAATAATACTATCATTTTTTTGACAAAAAAGCATAGAAGAGGTCATCTCTGCCCTGGAAACTGTTACAGGAGTAGTGCTGCATTTCCCCATCTAAACACTGCCTGCACTGTTCCAGCCCTATGGTAAAACAAAGTCAAAACACAATCCTATGGAAAAAGGATGGGGTGGATATGAGGAGGAAACCCAGGCTCTCCTTGCTTTCCCTGGGGTTGTGTGTGGTCAGACTGGCCTGGGGGTGGCCCTGCTGACATCCAGGCAGCCCTCCTCATGGCACTGCAGAGCTGCCCACAGATGGTCAAGAGCGTCTGAGCCTGAGACCTGGGGGAATATCCTCTGTTCTCACTGGTTTTGACTCACCTGGGATCAGGCCAGACTGGTTCTCAGGTGCGGACCAGACAAAGAACATCATATTCATTTAATTTTGGCCCTAAGTCAGACCTCTGGGCTGTTTGCATTATCTCTCTGTGCTGTCAAAACTCAATGAATCTTCTTCCAAAAGTCTAAAGGCTATATTTTTCAATCTCTTTCCAAGCCTGCTTGTACTGTCTGGTGCATATGTTAAAGCACTTGAGCAAGCACTCTCACACACAGTAATTACTGCTTGTTTTTTGAAGCCACCAGCTGGGACTGGTCTTGCTTCTGGTGCCTCAGCAGAGGTGGGAGTAAGCCTACAAAGAGCTGTTGGTGTTGCTCTCACCATGACCCCACCTCATACATGCAAAGTTCCTGTGCCTGGTGAGTGCCACATCATAGCTCAGAGTCCTGCATTTCCCTCATCCCTGACGTTAGGATATCAGTGTTTGCTTGGTGGAGCAGTGGAAATGAAAAATGCCTCCCTTCTCTGCATAGGTGATGAGATGGACCTTCCTTAAAATGTAAAACTTCCCAAAGCACTAATTTTATAATGGCCATGTATTTGTGACTTAGGAGATAAAGTTGCCAATTTGGAACTCTCTCTATTATATATGTATTTATGAAGCCTTATTAGTTTTGGCTTTTTGGCACTTCCTTGACAGTTTGGAAAGAATTCCCACTGTGCAGGGAGAGACTTTGCATAGCTGCTGACACACAGTGAATAGCTTTTTTTAATCCTGGTACCTACAAATCATTAGGGCTTTGCTGCTGTGGCTGTGACAACTGGGAATGTAG
The DNA here is from genome assembly GCA_020086605.1 of Lanius collurio. NCBI lineage: Eukaryota > Metazoa > Chordata > Aves > Passeriformes > Laniidae > Lanius > Lanius collurio. The sequence continues at coordinate 3,000,256 of JACBWW010000034.1, read as the reverse complement.
AACTGGATTTATAATGAAAAATCCTTTCTTATTTTCAGTCAGCATCACATGGAATAATCACTACAGTATAATGATTTTTTGGGAGTATTGTTTCTATTATAAAGGAAATGTCTGCTGGGTAATCAACACTCTGCTCTCATCTCTTTCTCCCTGTGATACTGCAAACCTATTTGTGGTACGGGTGCCACTCCAGCAGGAATGGATGATGTCCATCTGCTGTGTCGTGATCTTCTCTCACTGCAAGGAAACTCTTCCTGCAGCATTTTATCTCCTGCTTTAAATAACTTTCCCATAAGACAGACATTCTTCTCTGAACACACGGATAACAATGTGACCAGCGTTCCTGCAAGTCCATCCAAGAGCTGCTCTCAGCCTGAAAAAATATCATTAATAGCTCTCACTGCTTATTGACTTAGAGGGAAAGGATTTGGCCCTGAGATGATCCTTGGGTGGGTATTTTATGTCCACGTGGCAAAGCAGCATAGTGCTTTTGACAGCAGAAATATTTCCCACAGCATGGATATTCCAGGGTCTGCCACCCTTGGCAAACAATATATTTATTAGCAAAACAACGTTCTTCAGGATAATGTCCAGCACTTTGACCTTTCCCCCTCTCTCTCACACAGTCATTTTTCATCTGCTTCTTGCCAAGCTAAAGATTCTTCCATGGATTTTCTGGTACTGTGTAACAACTAACACAAATTGCAGTCAATGCGGTTCAGGCCTGTGGGAATGCAAAGGCATCTTTGGGTAAATAAACCAAAAATAAGAGACAATTCACAAAAAGGCTCTAGAGGCAGTGGGAACATGAAACTGCTGAGAAATGCTGAGGGGAAGAGCTGGGGGGACACACCATGAAAAGAGCCCACCACATTTTTTTCCTTCCTACCCTCTCCCGTGGGTCTAATGCGAACTCACAGATGGAGCCACGTGATGAACTGGCACCACGGACAATACTGCCTGCAAATAAGAAATCCAATGCTTTTCACATGCATTCAACAAAACTCTGCCTATGCAGTGATGTTCCAGACAAGAGTTTTTTATGCTGTTTTGTGTGGTGTTCCCTTGGGCTGTCTCTTCTCCCCCACACACAGAGAGTCCAGTTCCCAGCTCAGGCACCAGCCAAGCCCAGCTGCTCTTGGACACAGACACACCTCGCAGCTTGCAATCTGGGCTCTGCTCCTGCCAAGAATTCCTTGGGGCTGACCGTATGTGTTGCTGACTCAAGTGGCACAGAACACTCAGAAATGCCTGGGAGCACATGGATCTTTTGCCAGGAGGGACAAGGAGGCTGTGCCAAGTGCCTATTGAATTCCAGGCATGTGCCACGCTCTGCTGCCGCCCCACTGCTGCTGAGCAGGCAGGATGAAGCCGGATCCAAAGAAGCAGTTGTTGTGGAGCCAGGCTGAGGATTCTCTGGTGGAGGTGGCTGGGATGACAGATGGAAGAGGGGGAAGTATGTTTTCTAGACATACTCCAATCTTTCTGTATTTTTTCCTTTTTCTAGGATCTGGGGCAAAATTTCAGCCATGAAAATATTTCTGCATTGAGTTTACATCTGTTTTTTATCTCATCTGAAATCATGCTCTCCTTATTTCATATCCATCAGCTCTTCTGGATGCTCTTGCCCCCTGTTTTTGCCCTCT
>JACBWW010000034.1:2925070-2998520 GCA_020086605.1 Lanius collurio | reverse complement strand
GTAGTTATATACAAAAGTCACTTCTTCATCAGTATAACTCTGGGATGAATAATATGCACAGGAAGTCAGGAGAACTCTGGAGAAAATTAAAATAGGACCCAGTGTACCAACACTTCTGTGCCAGTATCTAGACCAGTAACACCAGCATGTTTTCACTTAAAATAATGATTTGAAACAAGTACTTTAAAAGAAGAAGTCATGTGACAATAAGTTAATGGCTAGGAAGGGGAGAAAAATAATATAATTGGTCACTTAAGGTGGACTGTATTTTATATAATTAGTTATATATAGTATAAATATACTTATAATATTAGATATAATTCCTTATATAAATATGTATGTATATGTATGTATATATAATGTATATATATATAAAATCCCCTCTAATGTTTGCCTACATTGCAGAAAATATAATTCAGCACCAAAAAACTGGACTGTACAACCATCAGATGCACTCCTGGGAAGCCAACACCACCCAGTGGGCTTGGATAATGGATATGAACTGACACCCTTCTCTGGGAAATTGCTCAGCCTCATTTCTCTTGGAAAAGCAGTGGTGGCTGTGGCCTTAGGAAAGACCTCTCAGGTGTTCTGGTTTTACTCTTTCTAAGAGGCATTCACATTACCTGGGAGGATTCAGCAAAGGGAGGCTTTATGTTGACTTAGAGGAATATTATCCAAAAAGCTGCCCAGACTCTTCTAGGCAGGAGTAATGGCTTATCAGTGTTATCACGAGCAGGCATTTCACAGCATCCCAACTGTGTGGCATTAATGAGGTGCTGAGCAGCCAGCTGTAATAGAGCAGCATGTGGGGAGCTGATCCTCAAGATTTATGATGCATCTTTTGGTCTCTCTTTGGTCCATTTCCTTGATCATGATGCTGATTACCAGGGCAATTGTTTTTAGTTCTCATCTCATTCCATTTTACTTACCTTGAAAACCGTAATGGACCTTTGTGGGGATTTTTTTTTATTCCCCTCCAACCTTTAAATCAGCTGCTCTTCTCCCAGGCAGCCTCCAGCACGGAGCACACCTTGCAGGCACTGTTGTGTTAAAGGCATCCAAGTGTGAAGCAAAATAATTAAATAGGGCTGACGTGGCTTTCAAAGGGGTTTGCTGATCTATCCATGACAATTAGAGGGCCTCCAAGCCTTGCCCAGCCACTTGCAGGCAGGGCCAGTGTATTCTGCAGAAAAGGTTTTAGAGCGTTACCCAGCGTAATGCTCAGGGTTTTTTGGGTTTTGAGGAGGAAGCAGCTGGCAAAAGTCCAGCCTTTGACACCAGCCAGAGAAAGGGAGGGAAAGGCCTGACTCAGGAGTGCACTACCAGTTATTAATTTCTGGTTTTCCACACCAGCTTGATCTATTTTTTTTTTTTTTTTTTTGCAGCTAAGGGGTATTTTTGAGGCCGCATAAGAAGTTGGGGCGTATCCATTGTGCAGGGAGACACTGGGGGAGCCACAGCACAGCAGGTCAGGGGTGGCATGGAAATTACCTACTTGGTCCCAAAATCAGGACACTCTTGTATGTAGCAAATGGGAGACAGTAGAAGAAAGAGTTACTGATAGGGCTAAATAACAAGTGGGGCTGAAAAATAAGGTTATGTGCTCTAAATCAAATCAAATACAGCCTTTAAGCAGTGACTATTAATTACATGCTTGAGTTGAACTGTGCATGTTACTCATCTGTGGGGCAAGGACAATTGCTTATCAGACTCTTACTGAATCCAAACACAAGCTTAACATAAGGAAATAAAAAATTTAAAATAAAATTAAAATTTAAAATATTTCTGGTGCAATTCCTGATACAAAGAATCCGGTGTGAGCATCCAAAAGGGGACAAGGTGCCTGCAATGTCCACTGGGTGGAATTTAATCTCTTGAAGTCTAAAACCAATGGATTTGTGTATTCAGAAGGGGATGGCTTAGATGCACAGGGAAAATGCATTTGTACAGTCACAGTTCTATGTATGTGCATAGCATGTTTGCAATACATATATAAGTATGTGTGCAATAATTTTTATTATACTATGATCAAACCAGCAGCAGTAGCACAATCAAGGGTGAAATGCTGCTGTGGCACACAGCTGAGAGAGAGTTAAGATAAAGCACCCCATGAGGGATTGCACATCTCCTTAGCTGTACTCCAAGTTTTGTTGCCAAATTCCTTACCAGACCATGCCTTGGAGCATTTGCTCCTCTTCCTCAGACTTTCTGAAACTCAGTAGGTTGGAAGGGCCAAAAATGTTTATTAAAACAAAAGTAGTGAATTCTGATAACTTAGGAAGATAAAAAATAACCCAACATCTGAAATGCTGCATTATGTTTGAAAGGATTCCTTCTTCATTGTAAGTCATTTAATGACTCCACAAATTCTGCAGTGATTTAAGCAAAGCTAAAGTACTCTCAGTTTCTGACAGGTAACATCAAAACAGTAACACAGCATTGGAAGAGGTGCTTGGTCCATTTGGCAGGAGTTAAGCAGCTAATGTTTTATCAGCTTGGAGTTAATGATATACACACTATTAGTGCTTCTGCCTGTGTTCTCACAAGATTTTCAATCTATTTTTCACCCTGGAAATGTCTGATTTGGTGTTGTGAAGGTAACTCTGTTAATACAAGTGCCAGAAAACTTAACTAGATATTCTCCCATTCTGTGTGTGTGTTTTAATGACAAGCTGATGGGGCATGGGAGAGAAGGGTTAAAAGAAAGGAGACTGCAGGAGTTGGTGGGAAATGTTGCCTCTGCTCCCTCTGCTTTGTAGCACCTTCCCTTGAAGGAAGAGAGAGAATGGAGATAAGCCTCATCTGAGCCTAAACTCTTTCTCCCCACAGTTCTTCAGATGGGCTGTAGTTATCCCCCCGAGGGGGTGTCCTGTGGAATTCCACCAGTGCAGATCACATTCAGAAGTGCCTGGGAATGAGGATCAAGCCTGTGAGGTCTATTGCTGCTTTCTTTACTGCAAATGCAAAACTTCCTTTAACACTGGTGGGACAGCTGCAAAATGAACACATGAGCCTGTAGATGTTCCAGTAAAGTTAATCAGGAACAGAGGGCAAGAGAAAAAGTTAACCATTGCCAAATTTCTTTCTTATTGTTGGTTTTTAATTATCTTGTAAGGTTTGTGTTAAAGTTTTATTCTTGGGCATGAGGTACAACTGCACCCAGAAGTCTGGATTTTGGTTGAACCATTTTGGGACAGTCTTAATGGAATATGTGAATGGATTTTGCACCAATGGTTTTCTTCCTCACAGGATGGACGAGAACTCCAATCTTAATTCACGTTCTGAATCCAACTGCGAATCAGAATGAATGACTGATGAGATTCTGTCCTCATTTACTGAGCTATTTATTCAGCTATCAGGAGCTCAGTATCCAAAATTAACCGTGCTACTATAGTCTCAAGATCACTTGATAAGACAGTAGGAGTCCTGGGAGTTATTTCTCTTGCTGAATCACACACTTCTGCAAATTGGTGTTTCATACGTGCTGTGGTTCTAGTTTGACTGCAGTCAAACAGACACAGTGAACCTCACATGGTATTAGAACATGAAGGAGGACTAGTGAGCGAGTTCAAAATGAACATTTGCTGATATGTTACGCCTGCACCAGCCCAGTGATATGAAAAACCCACAGATATGATAAGGAATGTGAGTCCTTTGCTGGAACCTTTGCAATGGTAAAGCCTTTCTGCAGTCAGATGATTTCGGGACACGCCTGAAACCCAGGGAATGCAAATCATGATCTGCTTGACTCCAGGGAGGTTCCCCTTAAGTCCTGGGAGAGGGAAGGGCAGCGTTTAGCAGCTACTGGAGATCCAGATGGGATTCCTCTTGGCCTCGAGTCATGCATATGCACCTTCACATGGAGGCTGCTGATTTTCTATGCTCTCAATCTGGCTCTACTCCCGATGGGCAGGCCAAGGACAGAGGGACTGCAGTGTTCCCATCCTTCATGCACGTCTCATTTCTGTTCCCTGTCACAGACTTATGTTACATTTAGTGCAGAAGCAAGCACGGACTGCAGGGAGCAATGTATGTTGTTATTATTTCATAAAACACGTTGGCTAATGATTTACTGTGAGCAAACCTGACAGCTTCTTAATCTTCTGGGTGGCATCATAGCTAACTTTCCTGCTCTCAGTGCTTCTCAGTGCTCCATTCACTGCTTGGCAATTAGTGCCTGCTCCTCTGAGGTGCTGGGCAACCACAGATCCCATTTAATTCCATGGAAATTAGGCACAGGACTGCACAGTTCCTCCGTGTGCCCGTCACAACAGCAAAGTGCCACTTTCAGGGCAGAATAAACAAATGATCATATAATAAATGATACAGTCATTAAGGTTGGAAAAGACCTCTAAGAGCATCGAGTCAAACCAGTGTCCATTAATCACTAATGTACGTTAATAGCTCACCAGGCAACAGCAGTGCTTGTGAGGAAATCATACTTGTGCTGTCAAACCCATCTGGAGGGGCTCGAAGTGAGGTTGTCAGCCAGGACCCCCTGAGCAGCTTTTTCCAGGATGAACACCCCAGCTGGCAGGTCACATTGAGCTATTAGTGTCACCCACGTCAACACTGGTGGCAGGGCCAGGATCGGTGATGCTCGGAGCGGGGCTGCAGTGCTGGGCTTGTGGCGTTGTCCTTCCCGAGCCCACCAAGCCAGGCCAGCTCTTTAAAGCAGCCAGCAAAGAGGGGGCAAACCTCGTGGCAGCTGCACAAAGCTGCTTTGGAGCATGTTAACAAGCCAGAACATATCTCCATGCATACATTTCTCCCTGCTTTGGAACAGCGGAGCAATTGTCTCACACTTCGCTGTGCACTACACATGGCTAACAACCAACACTATTTAAAGAAGCAGGCAATCCCCCTTCCCAGAAACAGTTGTAACACTGTGAACAAATATCCACAGGGACAAACTTCCTTCCTTTCTTTTCCCCTTTTTCCTTTTTTATTCTAGTCTAATCAGAAGCACTGCAGATTCAACCATCTATAAAAGCGTGTCCCCGAAAGGAATTCAATTTATTTTTGAGAAATGAATGTGTGGCTTTTATTATGCATGGCAGGTATGGTTGGAATCCAAGTAGGAAAATTGTATTTTACACTACAGACCCTTGGGTAATGAATTAAATGGTAACACCAACATATCTAACAGTGAAAAATGCCACACTATGGAGACACTTTCAAGGAAGCTGAGTACACAAACTGTGGCAGAAGAGCAGATAAGCTTTTTTTTTCGTTTGCACCTGTACTATTTAGTGATATTTACATTCTTTTTCTTTTTTTTTTTTTTTTTTTTAGGAAAGGTGATACCTGTGTTAGAATAAAAGCTAAATCCTGGTCTGCTTCATCTGTGTAGCATCCTCAGACCCTGCTCCCTTGATTGTCCAGCTCTGGCATCCCCAGACACCACAAAGTGGAAGAGGAAAAAAGACAGGCTTGGGACTCCTCCTGGAAGAGAGTCAGGATGAAAGAAGGGTATCCAGACCATGAAATCAATGCATAGGGAGGTTTTTTAAGCAGTTCTGCATCTGCTTTATGCCAACATTTTAGTGAAAGTTTGGTTTCTGGTTTGGGGTTTCTTTTGTTTCTTGCTTGGAGAAGTATCAATGCCAAGCCTGGCTGAGCATCCGCGCTTTCCCATTTCCAAAAATCAGTGAGCTTGCAACAGCATTTTGCCTTTTGCAGGGTAAATCTCTCATGAAAGAATTTAACTTCATCAATTGCAGCCTGGGGCAAACCAGGCTTATCTCCAATCTGATGGTGGTTCAGAACCTTATCCCAAAATACCACTGACCCTGCAACCTTTGGGTGCCTGGTCACTGGAGCAGGGTACCACAGGGCTTTCAGTAAAGCATCTGCACAGTACTTAAGGGAATATTGACAACATGTGACTGCCTTCCTTGTATCCATCTACCAAAGGAAAATTGTCCTCTCCCCTCTCTTATCCTTCTCATCCTACAGGATGGCTGCAGGTTATTATAATTGCTTTATTATAATTAACAGTTTGTATTCATATGTCCCTCAGTTTGTGTGTTGGCTACAGCAACCTGAGTGGGTGTTATCATCCAAAGTGCCCCTTGGTTATTAATCTTTAATATCCTACAGCAGAAAAGCAAAGTTTTAGCACTAGGGTCATACAATAGGTTATTTAATACAGAATCAACAGTGCATTCAGGTAGGTCTTTGTTTCTCTCTCCAGCACTGGAGGCTGTGAAGAGGGAAAGACACGGATTAAATTACACTTTCTAAATTGTATCTTTTCACATTAATAAGAAAATTAACTTCAGGAATGGAATAAATAAAGAGCAGGTAAGGGATGTGTGAGAGCTGAGACTGCACTGTGAGACGCTGGACTTGAGACTCACCGTGTAAATAAGAGAATTACTGGCAGAATCCTCCACTTTTCCTCTCATTCACATAATCTTCTCACTCAGGCTGTTACCAAGGAGAGGGGAATGAACCAGGATTTCCCATCAGAGCTACTTGCCCCTTTCTATCCACCTGCTTTACAGGGAGCTCTGAAACAAATCATAGGCTGAATTTAATATGCCAGTTGGAACAATCTGTGGGTAATCTTGCCTTCACCAGCCAGCAGTGTGTATTTCTATCCTTGGCCTTAGTGTGAGCCCTTGGATTCCCTCTTGTTAAAAGCAGCAATGGACTTTCCAAACATGTCTACTCTTCCAGGAGTATTAAGAATTCATCACAGCCCAGACACTTATTGACCATACAGCACCCTTCATCCAGGAAGATCAAAGAGAGAAAATCCTACCCCACATCCAAGTTTAATGTCTCTCTTCAAATATATGTAATTTACCTGTGTTGGCAATGGAATATCAAATACCTGGCTTGATTGGTCTCATTACTTTTCTTCAAATCCAAAGGAAAATTATAGTTTTATACTGCAATAAATTTTAAGGGATTTTTAAAAATAAAAGTTCAACATAAGTTGGAGAGACCTTGTCAAATGTTAATTTTGATTGCAAACTCAGTATTTTTAATTTTTACTCTTTTTTCAGTTTTTCTGTAGGAGATCAGAGAACTTGGCATGATTTAAAAGCAATTTTGTATTTCTACTTTCCAGGGCAATAGCTATGCTTCAGTAAGTTCTTTTTCATCTGATTTACCAATTACAACAAAATATTGCATGATATCTAATCACTTACAGAACGCCATTTAAAAAAGAAATATTTAACTTCTCAAAACCCGAAATGCTGTCAGTTATCTCAAAAAGAGACTCAGAAAGCTCTGTCAATATTTTATGGAAAATGAAGAACAGAAGTCTGCTAATTCTTCATTTATTTCATTTTTAAGCCCTGGATTCCTGCTTGGATGCTGTTTCCTCTGAAGCATCCTCATCTCCCCTCTCATTTGGTAGATATTTCAGTGCCAAAGATGTGAAGTGGCACAAGGAATATGTGGTGGCATCTCTGCCTCCAAGATGTGGGCGTGTGCCTGTGTGTGCCCAAGAAATTTTGGGAGGGAAAATGAAAGCAGAGCATTTATTTTTCACAAAAAAGTTGACCTCTCTGGAAAGCATTCTCAGGAAAATATTAATTTTGTCAAGTAGCCAATGTTCTGTCAGAATGGTTTGGATCCCATGTCTTTTAATTAGCCCTGGTGCTAATGAAAGTCCAGCTGTGGGATTGGTGTAATGTGAGACAGGGAACAATCCGAGTCCCAGCTTGAGAGTTTGCGACGCTGAAGGGACGTGGTTTAATTTTCTGAACTCAGAACACGAGTTCAATAAAGCTATTGACAAGAAGAAAGCTGCTACTTATAAATGCTTGCAGATTGAAGCTTTAAATTTGAAAATTGAACAGTTTTGATCTGGAAGTCATTTGGAAACAATAAGGCACTATTTTTACAGCCATTTCCTAGAAATGATTGAGTCTCAACATTAAGGATTTTTAAAAATAATTTCTTATGACCATGCAGAAATGATTACTTAGGTTATGGTGATGTGGGAATGATTTTTTTTCTGGAGCTTAAGCCAGAAGCATTGGAAATTAAAGACTTGACAGTGCAGCCATACTCCATGGGCAGATATCTTAGGACAGGATTTGCAAAGGTCTAAGGTAAGCCTTACACAGGAGCACCAAGACCCCCAGTATTTAGCAGAGTAGCTCCCCATATTAAGTCCTAATATATTATTGCTCATTAATAATGAGCCCTCATCTATGGAGCAAGAAAGGAGGTAATTTCCTTCATTAATAACATTGGACAAGATGTAACACATGTAAGGTCATTTTGCTGAATTCATCCCACATTTTAAATCCACACTTTCGGAGCTTGCATCTGACCTGGCCATTAAGCTCTGCTAATATTTGTTCTTCACACTGTGCCAGGGGAGGAGGGATTGAGGGCATGGAGATGAGTGCAGGGCAATCTATCTCTTCTCACTATTGCCATGAAAGCTTGGAGAAAGGTTTTGCAGATAAATTAATTCTGAAATGAAGTTTTCTCCGTCCACTTTTGCCATAAACCACATAACTTCTGATAATCCTGGTTTGTCCTTTTTATGGTTGTTTCTTCTTTTCTCCTTTATGAAATCCAAGCTTTATCAGAAGTAGGATCTTCATTTTGTAAGCAAGGGATGCTATTTTAGGAAGTGTTGGTGAGTCTGCAACATGTTCAAACAGCTGCTTAATGATTTAGCTTGTCATCACACACTGAACAAACTCTAACTCTGAGCAAATCGTTGTTATCTGATTACCTTCATTGCTTATCTGCATGATAATTTGGGAATCATTTAAATATGATAAGCATTTAATCAACAATCATATATAACATGAATATGATGTTTTCTAATTTTGTTTTCATGTACAAGTCGTATGCAATGTCTCCTATGAATGTGAAGGTTAATTATACATTAATTAATAGCTATTTATAACAAAGGTCATCAAATTAGTTTCTGTGACCTCATTACCATGTTGCATGCAATCTAATTAACTGATAAAAAGGTTGTTTCAAATGCCTATTAGGAACTTAAAGTGTCTGGTTCTTTCTATAGGTACATCTGACATTTTCTGGGAAATGGAGGCAGATTAAGGGATTTTAGTTAAAAAAAACCCATCATATTCTCATTAGGTAACAGTCACATTCTTCTATTGAGACTATTTCCCTGGGAAAAAAAGTAAAATAAACTCCACTTTTTTTTTTTTCTTTAAGACTTTAGAATTGTGTCCATTTCTCCTTGAATTTTCCTTGGTAATAAGGTATATAACTACTAATGCATGAAAAAAATAACTGATTCCTTGAAAAAAAAAAAACACAGCATGCAACTCACAGAAGAGCAATTGTGAAGTGACACTGCTGAAACATGGGGTTTCAAAGGAGGAAGAGTTACTTAAATGCAGACAGCACCCAGTGGAGTAATAACAGCTGGGCTCAATCCGGCTCCAGAAAGGAAGTCTGTGATGGCTGCACTGCACAGATGATACTGGCACCAGTTCTGGTGCAGGTGGGGGTTTTCTTCCTCATTTTGTGTTCTTCCTGGCTTTTCTTCAGGGGTCATTTTTTGTCTTTTTGGAAAGTTGAAATCTTAAAGTGCTTGAAAAAGAGAAAGCAAAAAAAAATCAGAGCATGTCTGAAAATCTGGATGGGAAGAGGACTTTTTTCCATTCCAGCTCCTTACTTATCTGCATTTAGCCATAGCATATTAACATATTTATGTGAGGAAATTCATATTAATAGCGCTCAGCTTATCTGCCAGGAGCAAAAAAGCAAATGGATGCAGAATATAAAGGAGCAACGTTAGTTGCAGGATTCAGACCCATGTGCCTAAGAAAGGAACAACACAGCCTATTCTTATATCTCTTGGGCCTGGGATATCAATGAAAAGAGAATTTAGCCCTTGCAGTTTAATTTTCATATCAAGCATTAGACCTATCTTGGAAGGAGCCTGTGTTAAATATTAAAAAGTAGCTAAAAGATTGTACAAACTTAGATTATTTGGCATTCTCATGCTCATAAGTTTTAGAGGTTGTTTTAATAAGGTAATTGGGTTTGATTGCCTGATTATAGTTTTGTGTTAGAGGAATCTTTTTCCCCAATAAATAAAAACCAATGCAACACTGAGATATTTAATCTTTCTAAAAAAAAAACCCAAAAATCCCCTTCCTGATAAAATCTCACAAGTTTGTCAATACTTCTAATGGTTTGCATGAAAAAATAAAGGAGGTCCTCTCACAGGAAGATAAACTCTCCAAGCCTTCATCCTGGGGATAAAAGAAGCACTTCCATATGCTGATGCTGTGCTGTTTCTCTGCAGATCAATACCCTGATCACAGCAGCCATGGTAATTGCAGAGCCTTTCCTCTGGGAGCTCAGCATCCTCTGCTCCCACGGCATCAGCACAGCTCAGAAGCCTTTGACATCTTCCATCAGGAGGCTTTGGAACAGTGCAAAGCAGGCAAGGAGACAAAACACAGCCCCTGTTTTATGGAGGGTCTCTTGTTTGCTCCCATTTCCTTTCACACACTTTAGCTAGAGCTGGAGTGCAGCATCACGGACACAGCCTCCTTCTCTGAAGCTAATCAGTGCAGAGACCTTGTAAAATTTATCTTTTTCTTTCTTTTTTTTTCTTTTAATCTGAAATCGGTGTAGGTTCCTGCATTACGCTTTTTTCAAGCAGGGAAAATAGCTCCCCTCGCCTTTTTTGTCTCTTTTCAAAGTGTTTTGAGAAAAGCAGATTTTTTTTTTCTGAAAAATGTGAGGGTTTAATGTTTAGGAGGCATTTGGCCTTGCATGAAAACCTAACTGGCATTTTCATTTTAGTCTCTGTATTCAGAAACATAATTTTTTGCACTATAAAGAAAACACTTGAGGTCTGTGGGGTACCACAATATTGATATGGTGGAATTTGGGAAGATTCTGTATTTCTAGGCTGTTTTTGATCAACTCTGTCACAAAAGAAATTATTCCATGTGGCAAAAATCCCTATCTCACTCAGGAATGATGCAGTGGTCTGTGGGATTGCTCATCCACCACGGTAACCTGTTTTCTCTCCAACTTCCATGCTTTCCATTACAGTCTCTCCTAAGCTGGGGCTCTAATGCTGAGTTTGTTCTGAGAAATAGCCATGATCTCTTCTAGAGCTATAAAAATAAATCTGATACAGTACTCTTAACAACCTGTAACTCCAAATGTTTAGTTGAGGTTGGCAAGACTTTCCCCTCTAGGGGAAAAAATTGTTTGTTAAACTGGTAACTGCTGGAAGCAGTGAAATATTCTGATATGTAGAGGCAGTAGTTAAATGAAAGCTATTGTAGATGATTTGTTTGTCATGCTTTTTGATCAAAAGAAGAAGAAAGTGTAGCAGAACTAATATTTTCAAACGTTTTCAGAAACCTTATTAGTTGGGTTTGATGTAAAGGCAGAAAATATGAATTAAAGATACAGGATCTAAGTCTGTGTAAAGAATGTTTTCCAAAACCAGCAGGAGACAAATCTGAAATGTCTGAGAGGCTTCATTTTCCATAAGCTCCCAGAATTATCTGATGTTAATCACAACTCCCTTAAACCTGCCTGCTTAGGAATAGGACTGCATGTCCCAGATACTTTGTCTTCCTCTTGAGTCTGAGCAGAAACAACCTGAGGACAGATCTTACACAAGTGTGTGAAGGGGTTTCTTTCTCTCTGAAAAATAAGATGCAGAACTGTGTAACAAAATGGGGAAAACAGCTTCTTGACTGGAAGGTGGATGTGTCCTTCCCATTCCATCCCTGCATCCCTGCACAGGAACCAGGCATTCCTCCCTACATGTCACAGACCTTTTACACTGCAAGTAAAAGGACTTTTAAAAATTCACAGGGTGTGGAAATTTTTAGTTCCAAATACTATTTCAAATAAGAATTTTTTTTTTTGAAAATAGCAAAGATTTCATCAAAGATATAGTCAAAGTCTTTCTGAGGCTTCAACCCATCATTTTTTATGATTTTTTTACCACTAACTATGCTTAGGAGCACCTTGAGGAAGTCAGTGAGTACTGCATTTCATTGGGAGCATTGAAAAGTCAAACATTTGTGCTTTTTAAAACAAACCTGGGAAATATTTTGGTTCCTTAAGGTGGCCAAGGAACCTAAAGTTAAGCCTGCTTCCATTAACACTGAAGTTATTAGTGGGGAAACAAGTTGGAATATTTTTCACAGCACTTATCTTTTGGATCCTTGGCTTTTCTCTTCCCCTTTATGGCACAAGGCCATTTTGGGCAAAATGAAAAGTGAAGCTTAATAAACACAACTCTCCATTGACTCTGCTTCATGCAAGTGAGCTGGCAAGAATTAAAGTCCTTAATGGATATTTAATGGTGGATGAAATGAGCTTTCTCCTTATTAGCACAGTGGCTTATTAGAGCTGGTTGCCCTCCATGAAGTGCTCACCTGCCTCACCTCCCAGGTTGGTGCTGGAAATCCCAGCTCCCATGGATTAATTCAGATTCCCTCACTGAGTGCTCTTACAGAAAAACTCCTTCCAGAAGAAACACAGGCTTTGTCATCCTGAGATTTGTGTGTCATTTGCTGTTTCACTGAGGTTATCATGTTCTCCCCTTTGATGTCTCTTTATAGGGTATCTTTAATGCCCCCTCCATTCCATTGCCAAAGTCAAAAGTTAAGAAATAAGAGTTCTCGGGGTTCTTTGAGTTTTTCTCCGTCATTATACCACATGTGTGGTGCTGAATTTTTAGGCTTTTCCTGACCAGAATGTAACTATCACATTTTTGGGTCCCCTCCCTGGCTTGAGGTAGAGATGAAGATCAGAATGGGACATAGAGTTCTTCTAAATATCTGTATTAATTGTGATTTCAATGTTGTTGATTTTTGCAAGAAATGGAGGCAGTGACTGATGTATAAACAAAACCTTTGGAGAAAGAAAGGTGTGAATCATATAATGGTTTGGGGCTTTATAGATCCTCTAGTTCCAACCCCTCTGCCCTGGGGAGGGACACTTTCCACTACACAAGATTGTTCAAAGCCTCATCAAACCTGGCCTCGAACTCTTCCAGGGAATCTGCAAGATTGCTGTGACACACGGGGGGGACGAGCTACTGCTGTGGAAATTCAGACTCATGTGTGCACATTTCCAAAGCAGTGGACAGCCAAGACCATCTCCAGAGGTGTCTGGACTGTGAAACCAGCAGATCATGGATCTGAATCCTGTTTCCAGCTCTGCTCCCTCAGCGTTTTCTCTGCATGTGCTCATTGCTGGAGCAGGCACTCGTCTTTCCATGGCTCACAGCTGTCCCAGCCAAGCCCGTTTATCAGCTTCTACAAAGCTGCATCTAATCTGCACTTAAATACTTACAGGTTTTCTCCCTTGTTTGACAGAGGTAAAATATTATGAACTGCAAGGGGTTTGGCAACTGCACTGCAGGCTGACATAAAATATCTGAGTAGCAATTCACATAAAATAAGGTAGCTAGAGATGAAGTGTATATGGTTGTATGTATATAGTTGCAGGTCTTGATTTGAGGGTTTAAATACAAGATGTGAAAAATCATATCTTTGCCAGCATGGAAAATACCTTCTTATGCACTGTGGAAATCTGGGAGGAAATTTTTAGCACTACCTGCAGTAACTGGTGTTGTGGCTTTTGGTTTCAGTCGATCTGGATTTCTCCTCAGTTTTTTTCACTGGAGACAAAAAAATTGCAGTTATGCATATGATATTGGGCAGTGGCCTGTGTTGCACACTCAGCAGAAATGGTTGTAGCTGTGGCATAACTCACAGTTACAGCTTGGACTCAACAAGAGGCACTGAGTAAGTCTTGTGAAAGGCGCCAACAATTTTCTTCCTCTCAAACTGAAATTTCTGCAGCATCCTTGGCATAGGAATTGTTAAATGATGCAAAAAGCAAAACATTCCTTAAACAAATTACTTAAGGAGAATATTGGAAATTTTCTGTCTCATTTTTAAGTGACAATCCTGGCAGAGGCACTCAACAGCTTCTCTCATTTTAGAAATGTAGCCTGGTTTATAAGTCATTAATCTGTGTTAACATGTCCAAGCTTGGGAGGAGTTTAGGAAGGTGCTTGTTTGCCATCATCACCTGGACCCCTGGGTATAAAGACCTTTTCCTGCACTGAAACACAGAATACATGCTGTTCCTTGTCTGCCTCCTCATTTCTCCCTTCTCTTGCAGTGCTGAGGCTGGAGCAGGCAGAGGAAAGGTCTGGTCACCACACATAGCTTTTGCCTAAAAAGTCCAGAATTTAATTATTTTGCTGAATAGCAAGGATTTAATTTTTTTTTTTTTAAACTCATCCCAGGATTGAGATTATTATTACAAGTGAGACCATGGAAACATGAAGTGGCCTAAAGGCAGCAGAGGAGAGCAGGAATGGAGCTGGTGGGAAGCTTGGGGGGTCCTTTGGCTGATGGATTATAGAAAACACTGGCTGGTGGGGGTGAGGTGACCACATCAGCTCGCAGACAGGTGACATGAGGGTCTCCCTCGAGGCTAAGCATGACAAGAAGGGGAACCTTGGAAGTGGATGGCAGTGTTTCCTGGCACTCTGGAAGAGCCAAGCACCCGGAGGGGTGGGGAGGATTGAGCACTGTAGGGTGTTAGTGGAAGGGACCTTGGTGGGAAGTGTGCATCTTTGCAAAGCTGTGCCAGGGAAGTTACAGCTGCTGAGATGGGAGGTGAGGGGATGGCTGTAGGGGATTTCTGTGGTTTGAGCAGAAGGAAAAGGCCAGGTATCAGAAAAAAGCTGTGGGGGAGGAAACCAGAGGCTTTGGGTAAGACATGCACCCACAGTGCAAGGTGGCCATGGTTTATTTACCTTGGAAAGGTTTGCAGCACTTTTCCCCTCTGAGGAAGTTAAACACCATGAGTGTTAAGTACAGAGCTTCAGAAGGCATGGGAATTATTAGGAGTGGCTAAGTGAAAGCTTGGCTCTTCCCTCTCCTGAGGCTGATGGGGCTCTTCCCTCCCTACTCTGTGTCTGCCTCTGCATTCCCTCTGCCAGAGGCAATGGAGGGCAGAATATTGTGTGAGGTCAAGGCAGGAGCTGCTCCTGGGCACCCATCCATCCTCCAGCCTTCCCTGTGCCTCTCAGTGGAGCTGCCAGGGGATCACCTGCCCCTGGAGGATCCCCCTGTGGTGATGGAGAGCAGATCCCGCTGCCACATCAAAGTCTGTTTGCTCATTTCAAAAGGCTTTGGGCTCAATACGGAGCTACACAACACTGAGGTGTTGTCTGGCAACTTCCTCCTGCTGTGACAGGATGGTAGGTTTGGACTTTCATCTCTGGGTCTTCCTTTGTCTCCTGGATGAATTGGGAGCTGACCTGAGCCAACAGGAGAATCTCTCATTGGGGCCATGCACCAAGGCTCTGCATTTCCATTCTCTTCACACTTTCTGTGATGTGGGGCTGCATGCATAAATATCCCAGGCTGTGCAATAGAGATGCTCAGTCTTTTCCTGTGTTCCTGACATAAATTTCCATTTCTCATATTCTGCTAGGCCACACTCTAGTGAAATGCTTTTTTTTTTTTGAAATATATCGCTCAGCAAATCATTGTGAAGCTCTAAGAACAAGTAAAAATATCCCAGTTTTGACCTCTCAATCAACACACATGAGAAAGGCATCCACCATGATTACTGGAATTCATAAATGACCTTATGAGACTGCTGAAGGTAACTCCCTGAAATGATATTAATTTCTTCTTCAACACTGTTATTTTCTTCTGTGTCATATGCAAGATGATTAAATGAAGGTCACCTAAGGTCAAAATATCTGTTCAGCAGTTTCTAGCCCATTTCCACACACATGCTCTGTGAGCAGGGGTTACAAACATGACACCAATTTCAATTATATATAGTGATGCCTAAGAAGTAATGAGCTGATTTATGAGGGCTGTACATGGGGCAGGAACACATTTATTCAGTCGTGGACTCTTCAGGAAGATCAGTGCCTCTAGTGCACTGTGTACTTTGGAAATGTGCAACATTTCAGGGTAGCAGCAGTAATACAGTATTCTAATGTTAATATAATGTAGTTCCACTTCTGTGAAGTCCTATTAATCAGTCCTTTTAATGATGTAAGTCGGCTTATTTATGGACAGGAGATCCACTGTTTAGGAAGAGCTCTCCTTTTTCTGGAGGTTATTTGCCATTTTCATTTGTGAAAACAACAGAACCCAAGAAGAACCAGCTTTTCTTTGGAAGAAAACAGGTATTTTCTTTATTGATAATTCAAATAATTAGATTATTTTGATATATATCTTTTGAAGAACAAACAACAGGGCTATTCAAATAAAATTCTAGTTTATGGAGAGCATACTTTCACCCTCTATTAGTTGTCTTAGCTGCAGAGTTTTAATTTATCACAGCAGAGGATATGCACAGATATTTCTGAATTCATAAAACAAAAACAGGTCCTACAAAACCAAGCTGAAGCTTGAAAATGTATTTTCTTCTAAGCTTCCCAGTATTTCTTTTGTGGGAAGAATATACAAAACACACCTCTTTATAGATTTAAAAATGCCATTGTTTAAAAAAAGGAAAAAGCATCAGGAAAGAAACAAGGAAGGGTGAGAAAGGGATGACAGCCTAAAATTTTGTTCCAAATTTCAAAAATGCTTCAGGTATGAACCATTCAAGGTGAGCCTCCACCAGTCGAGATGAAGAAAGGCTGCAATTCCTGGATAGAAAGAAACAAGCAGAGAAAATGAGAGCAGCTTCAAATAAATAATTAAGAATAAGTAAATGAATGGATAAATAAATAAGTTCTGAAATCTTAGCAGATTTATCCCGCTGAGATTCAATGTGTCATTTTGCCTTCAGCGTTTCAGAATTTGGCTCAGTAATTATGTATTGCATTCACTACTTAAACCCCTTATTTTTAAAGTTAAAAAAAAAAAATCCAGCAAATACTTGCCTGATAGAGCAGTTGTCACTGAGAGTATGCAATTAGCCCCTTCCCTCAGCAACTGCTACCAGCTCCTGTCAGGGAAAGGGGAGAGGAGAAAGTGTTTCAAAGGCTTGTTCTTATGCTTCATGGATTTTCTAAGAGATTTAAAAAAACTAGAAAATGATATTATTAATACCATCATGTTCCTGGAGAGCTCAGCCACCACTCCTCCTGGGCTGACAGCTTAAAACAGTCCTTATAAATGTATAAATCTTAATTAATCAAAATGATGAGAAAACACCATGTCTGAGCCTTCCCATTTAAAAGGGGAAATAATTGTGTCCCAGTAGCCCTGTGTAGTGCTGTGGAGGGGTTGGGCACAGCAGGAAAGTCCAGAAAGTGTCACTGTCACATCCCTCCCAGTTCCCAGCGATGTTCCCACTGCGAATGCCAGCAGTGGTTTTGGCTCGCTGGTTTTCACTTAGTGGAAGTCAGGAGCAGTTATCACCCAAGAAGACAAAGAAATGTTGATTAATATAAAAGAAAATGGTAAATGTTTTCTCTGGTAATTTACTTTCAGAGAGGTTGGGATGTGAGGAGACCCTGCAGGAAGGGGAAGAGCTGGCGCTCCCTGCTCGGAGATCCGTCGGGATGTTTGACACCTCTACCTTTTTCTGCTGGCTTCAGTAGTTTTTCCAACTTTATCTGCATTCAAAGCACTAGTCTGGGTGAACAACTGTAATAAGAGAGAGGGCTAAGCTCTGAGAGATCATGCTGAGGCTTGGATTACTTGTTTCTCTTCCAGCAAGGATTTAATGCACGCTTACAGCCCAAAACTGGGCTGTCCAAGAAAAAACTAACGCTGTTGCCATGGATTTAACACAGATTTTGGCAGAATGCATATAAGCCAATGTTTAATACTTTTGTAAACCCTGCACTGAGTTGTTCCTTACTCAGCTGTGATGTACTTTCCCCCTTTGAAATGTTTCACCAGTTACTTCCCACTGCTGCCACCAGCGCTGGATTCTTGCTGAACAGGATCCCTCTCTGGAGACAGGGATGCTGCAGCTCAGATATCTAATTGCTGTTGATTGAGATGCATCCCACTAACCCAAAAAACCCAACAAAAACCTCAAAAAAACCAAAAAAACAACCCCCACAAAAAGTCATCCCAAGACAGAGTTTTTATTCAGCAATGTGTCCTTACTCCCATCAAGCAATGCAATACAACATAATATCTACACAATAAAATACTGAATATTTTCAATATTTCCAGCATGCTTATGGTTTTGTTGCTCTTCCAGCTTCAGAACAGTATGGCTTCAGGAACAAGGAAATCCAGGGGGCTGTCCTTGGAGTTGACTCAGGGGAAGAGTGGATTGCTGAGGTTTTCCAGTCAAAATAACTTGTATAGGTAACCCAGAATTGTTGTTTCCTTTGTGACTCTAAGGCTGACATTTCACAAATCTTGCCTCAAACACAGAGATGACCCAGAGTGTGATCCCAAATGTTTTTCCCTCTGTTTCCTACCAGGCATGTCTCAAAATTAAAATGTCAGTCTATTTGTAATCAGGGGTGGGTTCTTGCCAAGAGGGAATAATGGGATAAGGGCTTGGCTTCTTCAGGGCTGCTAAACCTGCTTAAGGAGGAGGATGTGGAGACACACCCTCACCTCCTGACCTCACCCTGGTCATTGCCTGGCTTGAGGGAAAGAAGAAGAAGCTGGGAAGTTGGGTTCTGCCAAGTCCCTGTCCTCTCAGAGGCTCTCTGGTGCTGTTAGGATTTGGGCTGGGAAGTGAATCGGGATCCAGTGGCTTCCCCACCCTTGCAGAAGGAAGGAGGTGTCTAAGCCCAACCCTGGACACTCCCTGCTCCAGACATCCCAAAAATTGCTTTTGCCCAGTGTTTCTATTTAAAAGATATTTGAAACAAGCTTAGCATTGCCAAGATAAAACTAGTTACAGGATTTTTCTCCACTCACACCCACACAAAATCTTTTCATTTGGAGGTCATTGCAGGGATGTAATGGTGCTCGATGAGGTTTTATTTTTCACAAATGTGGAACCAATCTGATCTCAGTTCTTACTTATGTATTGCTGGGACATCTTGTCATGTGGCACTGAGATAAGTTTGGCATCAGCAAAACCAGGGGATTTCTATTCTGTCAGAGAGCCCAATTGCCTTTCTTCTTTTGTTTCCCATAAAATCCTGTTAGGGCAGAGGCGAGTTCTTTACGCAGGCTGCAAATTCACTGAATCAACACTGTTTGTGCTCAGCTTTTCTTCCTCACACTCCATTAGAAGATGAAACACTTGCAGCAGAAAATCTGGCACATGGCAAGACAGCAGAACACTGAGATTTTATAACCAAAACTAATCCATGGACGTAACTCCTGATGATCTTTGAAATTTATTGAATGGGAGGTTGAATTGAATCCAGCACAGAGCTGATACCAAAGCAAAAGGATTGTTCTGCAAATATTCTTTTATTTTTGCCAAATAATTTCCTTATAGAGATATTTTTAATATATATATATAATAACTGTCTTATACTTCAGTCTAGTAGCAAATGAGCTATTACCTACAGGAGCCACTTTGAGGACCAAGCTGCATCACAGCACTGATGATGTGTGATCTCCAGAGGTATTGGACTGTGTCTACATGCAGAATGGACCAAATGCTCCATCTTCCAAAAGAGAGGCTGTTGTAGATTCAGCCAATTTGCTCAAAGAGTTTTTATCACAGAAGGAACTGTTTCAGCACATTCACCCTACAAATAGCGTGGCCTTGTTCCTCCATAATATTTTTTCCGTGCAGCCATGTTTATAAGCAACTGGGAAAAATCTCCCATTAGTCACCAATAAAAACAAGCATCCTTGGCAGCTTTGATTGTTCGAGTAATGTCTGGCTGCTCCATCTGTATACAAGATGTTGTCCAGATCTCCTGATGATGCACAGAGCTTGCCCTGATAGTAATGGCAAATCACTAGCTGTGTTGAGACAAAATTAAATTGAATTTTTAAAAAAGTCCAGTTCTTTGAGAAAAAAAAATCAAAAGAGGAGTTTATATTTTCCTTTTTTTTTTCCCCTCTCTGCTCTCTGAGGTGTCATCTGGTTTTCTCCCAACAATGTCTTGCAGGGATGCCCTGTGCTGCTGTGGGAGACCATGGGCACAAAGGTCTCAACATGACGCATTCAGTATTTCTCTTTTTTCTCTAATTTTACCACTTAATCTAAGAGTGGTGTTTTACAGGACAGCCCAGAGAATTCTCACCAAATTTGCCATATTCCCCAGAGCTTTTAAGAGGTGAAACAGAGTTTATTGCTTGAATCACAGAAGTTATATGTCACTGTTATGCAACAGTATCAATCACCTCCTTTCAAAGACTCTCAAGAGAAAAATTGAAGCCATCATCCTCATTAATGAGGTAAATGCCCTTGGGACAACTGATGGTTGAAATATGGTGTGTTATTTGTCCTGCCTCCTGTGGACATTAAGATGTGTTTCACTGTCCTGATGTGAATTGTAGATGCAAATAAACACAATCAGATGCAACTTCATACTATAGATTCTCAAATCTTTCAAAAATGAAAGCTCTCCCATTTGAGGAAAGCTTTTAATTACTCTGGATTCCACCTATCACTTGCTCCATTCACCAGTCCTGAGCTGTCAAACATTTTGAATTGCTTTGTCTATATGCTCTGGGACTTTACAAGAGAAAAAAACTGCAAGTTTGCTATCATTACATAAGATTTTGACACCATTTTATGACTGTTTTTTTATCCTTGTCCCTTAAATCTTTACCTAAGAGCTGCCTCAGGTCTGTGCTTCATAAGCTTCATAAGTCTTGAAAAATTTTTACAGGAATAATAAGTTCATGTGTGAAGTACAAATCCCAAGGTTTAACAAGTTCAATCTCTCTAATGTGAGGTAAAGAAGAAAAGAAGGGGAGAAATGAAAACCAAACACCCAACCTGAGCATTTTCCTTGTGAGAGGAAGCTAGCACTCAGGTGAAAAGGTAATTATCTCCACCTAACACTATGGTAGAATATAGCCCTCATAGCAGCATTTAAAAACTAGCAGTGAACAAATCTCTCTGCTTCATGACTCATATGCAATTTGAAATGGAAATAGAATAATATGTTTGAAGTTTGTATTATGCATTTAAATAGATTAAAGAGAGACTAAACAATTAGCAATAATATGTGTGTGCATTAATGCAGGAGAGAATCAAGTCTTTCAAGTCTTTTAGATTGCTGAGAGGCCTCCCTGGCTTAAAACTGGGAGAAGAGCTGGCTCACTAAAGGATTAAAATACATTATCCTATGGGGTAAATTCATCATTCCTAATGCAGCAGGATATTTTTGATCCTCAGATGAAAGTTTTGCAGGCTTAGATAAGTAGATTGTTTTGTATATCTGAAGAATTAAAAAGGATTTGTCCTCCAAGAGAACAGAAAATTAAGCAGGAGGATGTCCTGATAGGCAGCAGAGCTTTAAAAGCAGGGAGTATCTCACTCTAATACAAGCACTGGTGGTGTCAGGGATGGGGCAGGTGTCTCCAAGGTGCTGGAGCTGCAGTGACTCTGGAGTGCACAGCTGGGATCAGTGGGATGGCTTTTTCCCACCCTGAAGTAGTGGCAGGAATGGGCTATGCCTGGCTTGCACCAGAGAAGTCCTGACTGAAGCAATATGGTAATCATTTACTGTACAGAGCTTTTTAGCAAGCGTTCTGCTATAAATATTTAGTTGTAACGCTGTGATTCTTTCGCTGGCTACAGCGCTGCAAACTGTAGTTAAATCTTTTGTTATTATATTTCCCCTCTCTTGAGAGCTGCCCAGAATAACTCAAAGCAAATCTTTGTGAAGAAATGCTTGTTCCACTACCTAAGAGGAGTACCATAACGTTTGTGCTGAGTGCATGAGGAAGCCAGGTTTTGAAAATCAAGTTGTGCATTTTAGGCATGGGAAAACACATGATTTTCAGCTTTGGGAAATGAGTAAATTAAAATTGCAATGGCCTGATCTTCCTCAAACTGCAAAAAATACACCCAAAAATTCATTTTAAGAACTCTGTTTGAACTCCAGCTCAATATTTTTAAAATGTCTGCACCCATACTTCAGCGAAATGACTGCAGAGTGTGGCAGTGGCAGACCCTGGGGTGCACTAAGAGTTTAGCTGAGGAGATGCTGGTGCTGGAAAACTTGGAAAAGTTGGATTGCTCGGGAGGATGGCTAAGCAACAGCTCGGTTTTCAGAGTTCTCACGTCATACAGTAAGTGGATTTTCCCTCCAGAAGACTTTTAGGTAGTGGGATCAGGCCATTTCTGGCTAACTGGTAATGCACCCTGCTCAGCAGTGTCAAAACCCAGAGAAATATGTTCAAAAATAGGACAGATTTCACAGGCTGAGGAAGCGCAGCTGCTATAAAGAAGGGCAAACACCCAAGGAAGGAGCCTCTCCCATGTGTTAATTTAAAACCCTTCTGTAAATGGATGATAATTTCTACATTAAATATACATGTACATACTGTTAATCTGTTTGATAAATAATTCAGTGTTATAATGCTGTTGAAAAAACACAGGGCACTGAGCATGGATTTGGTAGTGCATTGTTTATTGTCTACACCTTCATCCCTCTGTATACACCAAACCATCTTTCTATTCTATTTTTCACCTTTTAATCTTCTCTTTTTTTAGAAAGCAAAACTGAAGGCAAGGTCAGGTTGGATGGGGCCCTGAGCATTCTGGTCTTGTAGAAGGTGTCCCTGCCCATTGCAGGTTGTTGCAATGAGATCTTTTAAGGCCCTGTCCAACACTAACCACTCTGGTGACAATGGCAAAATTGAATTTCTCTGCTAGTGGTTTGCATCACGATGCAAATCAGGCTGTATTGTCTTGTATCAAACATCCTTTTATATGGGAGAGCTCCTTCTGCTGAGGAAATAAATCATCAGATGAGAGCATGAGGGCAGTGTCAATATTAGTCTGGGTTTTTAAGCCAAGTTGAGCTACAACCCTCATTCTGTAGAGAAGTTTGTTGGAAACCACCTTTCTGAGGATGGGGATCACTGTTTATTGAAGTGTCCTGCTCTGAAGGAAGGTTACATAAGCCAGGGCAGGTTCCAGAAGACTTTTAAGGACACATAATAGCTTTGCTTTCCCCCTGGCACACAAAGATTCACCTCTTGTGCTAGACAAATTTAGAGTGGTGGATGCCAGAGATGCTGTGCCAGAATTTGGTCAGGACTGTAAGCATCCAGCCTCCAAAGAACTGGAAGAAATGGATACTGTTGGACCAGGCATGTTCTGACATCAGACATGGGACCCTGGGTGCTGTTTGCAGATGGAAGTTGTTGACTTTTTGATGAACAGCTTTGACATTGAGTGCATGAAGAGTGACATCCCCTCCTTTTAGGTCAGTCCCAAACCCAGTGCTTGGCCTTACTTTGTCACCCTGGTCTTTTAGAAATCTTTTAGCCTTCTGATATTTACATTCTAGTTACACGCTTTCCCATGCTTTGTTCTGTAAACACTCAGTGTTTTGCATTCCTTCATAGAGGTGGAGAAAGCTGATGGACTGGTAACCTGTCCAGTGTCATTGGAGAGGTGGCCCTTTCACCCTCCAATGCCCTGTCTCTTTTGTAAAACTATAAGTAGTGGAGTCAGATAATAAACTTCCTCTTTTCACCCTCACCTTCAGCTGTGTGAACACGCGTGTGCTTCCGTGTCCTACCGCGACATTACTTCTCACTGAACAAAATTGCATCCAAGCAAGCAGAAAAAGGGCAAGGCTCTCCTATGAAGAGAACCTTGATTTGTGATTACGTTACTAAATTAAAATTTTGAGTGATTCAGGCATGTTGCCATTTCTCTGTGAGGGCCATCTCTCTAATCACGAGGGGTTTGTGAAACCTGAATGTTTCACGGATTGCAGGATGAGTTATTATCAGTCCAACGGTTCTGATCAGAAATTGTAATTTATAATCAGAGCTCTCTGTTCCTTCTTCAGATGCTTCAATCACCCAGGTGGGACAGAAACCACACGCGAGGTCAATGGCTAATCACACAGCCACCTCTGAGGCAATCCTTTATTCATCCAAACCCTTCTGAGCATATTTATTAAAGAATACATGCTATCATGATCAGCTCAGTAATGACTCCCTTCCAGTCTGGATAATTTTCAGAAGAAGGGGAGAGCACAGTGGAAGAATCATAATTGCAACATGATGAGAATACCTCCTTGCCACTCCAGGAGCTCAAAGGGGTAATTGGATATTCATCCAGGGATAGGCTGAGCAGCTAAATCAGTCTGCACAGCAGCAGAATGCTCTGTCTTTTGTTCACAGCAAACTTGAGCCGACTGTTGCAAAGGCAATCATTTCCAAAATGGCTTTTTTTCTGAAAAGGCGTCACAGTCACTGAGATGCTTCAGAAATACTGTGGAAAAAAAAAAAAGGATTATCTGCATAGGATGTGCCAGTGCAAGGGATATTTGTCCATGCATAGCATTAAGAAAGCTAAATTAGGTAGCAGAAACAGGTGACAAGGGACACATGGAACTGGAAGTTACCTCTGGCATTATCATCAGCATGAACTATGGAGCCATTTTGTTGCCACAGGACTTAGCAGACCCTCTCAAACACACGAGTTACTCAAAAGACTGAGCAATTACCCCAAAGATTCAGGTGGCTTTTCTCTCGGCCCTTTATTTGTGAATGCATTTTTGATGCAAAAAGTTGACCGTTTCCATTGTAGAATGTCAAATGTTTAAGTGGATCCCATTGTATGTGGTGTGTTGAGTGTATTGCAAATATTTATTTCAGTAGTAAATTATAATTTCCTGTTTTTCCACGGTGATTAAGGGAAAATGCACTTCAATTTTACAAAATTGTTGTCATGGTACCAGGATAATTTTTGTTGTCTCTGCCTGCATTTCCTTTTTTTTTTTTTTTTTGTATTACAGGTTTTGTGTGGTCATTCCTGGAATTTTCTAACATGCCTGTTTTTCTTTCTGCAAGATTCCTCTAACTCAGTGCATGGAGTTGTATGACAATATCCTGAATTTAGGATCTGATCAGTAAGAGAAACAAGTATTTCCTATGACCAGTAATAGGTAGAAACCATTTGAGTTAAAAGGCACCACAGAAAATTAACTGAAATAACAAAGCTGGAGAGAAGAAAAGGGTATACTGGGCAAGATCCTTGTTTCCGTGTGTCCCTCCCTTCCTTTTTATGTCTAACAACCCTGAAAAAAATGTTTCTGCCTCCAAGCACCAGCCAGGTACAGCCTGAGCAGAAACAGGATGAAGTATGAAGCACCTGGCAACATTTCTGAACCTCGAGCTGAAATGACAACTACAAACGGACCAGAAAGGAAGTGCAACTTCTCCAGGAGATTCCCTGTCATCCCTGTTAATGAATGTCCCCGTGGCACCGGGCTGGAGCTGAAGTTCCCAGGTCATTTGGACAAGCCATGCCAGAGGTTATGAGGCTGTAATCTGCAACCCGGGACGGTACCACCAGTGCTGGAAAACATTCAAGGAGGGTAGACAAAAAAAAAAAAAAAGAAAAAAAAAAAAAAAAAAAAGATGTTGGAAGACAAGAGAAGAGAAAAGCCAAAGCACATAGCTGTAAGAGGTAACAAGAAACACGTGAAAATGAAAACCACCTCCATGTATGTCAATATTTGCCATCCCCAGCAGTATGACCCGCAGAACAAAGGCGACGGGTTCCCCGCTGCCTAGTGACAGAAAGGAAAACAAACACTTCCTACAGCCCCAGCCCGGCTGCAGCGCCCGCCAGCCCTCTCTTATTGATGTATTCCGCTCCGAGGATAACCTTAGCTCCAGAAACGCCTGGCATTTCGGCAGAACAAGCCGCTCTTTGGGAGGCGCACAATGGGCGGGCGGCAGGCGCGGCGCTCCCCGCTGCGGGCTGCGGGAAGGGCCGGCGCTCCCTGCTCGCCTTCCTTCGCTGCCTTTGCAGGGCTGTTACCGCTCATTCATGGAGACAAAGGAAGGGACGGAGCGCTTGTGTTCCCACCTTCTTCTCCCCTGCCTCGGAGTATTTAGCGATTACCCTGAGATCCCACGCTGAGGGGGGGATGACTTCTCGCCTTCGTTCTCCCGTAAGAAATGCATTTGCTGGATCGTTCCCAGCAAATTAGTCAAATCAATGACGCAGTTGTCATTAGATGAGAACTTAACACAAAATCACATTGCTTTTCACATTGACTCCCCCTCTCCTCACCCCCCCGAAACCACAAATTTTTGACTGAAATAGTACACGGGGCCGTCGCCCGGCGGTGCTTGGCACTGACCCTCATCCCCCACCTCTCAGTCCCTCCCTTCCCTGCCTCATGAGCGCTCATGCCACGGGCAGCGCAGACACCCCAAGACTCTCGTGTCTTTCCGTGGAGAAGATGAGGGCTTGGCTCCCTGATGTGCCTCAGACCTGGAGCTGTAGGGATGCAGGGCCAAGGGGTGCGGGAGAGCAGCAGCGCCCTTGCCTCGCCCGCCCTGCAGCATGGCCTCAGCCTGGTGGCAATGTGGCAGTGAGAGGTGCTGGAACAAAACTGGTGTCTGCCAGCGCTGTTCCCAGCGTCGGATTGTTCTCGATTGGGATCGGCTCAGACAGTCCGCATAGGCACTCTTGTCACCCAGTCATTTATTCCTGCAGCTGTCTGGGTGAGGGACACCTCGACAAGGGGCCAGTGCTGTCCCTGGGAGCCTGTGCTGTTGGTCCTGCGTCCCTCCGCTCCCTTCGAAGGGGAAGGGGGGTGTGGGAAGATGGATTCATTTGCAAATGTAAATATTGGCTGTCAGAGAGGGCAAGGGATTAGCTTTACATAAGAAGAGAGAGGTGGCACTGCATGCTGTCAGGCTCATTAGGGAACCGGGAGCCGTGTAGCTGGGCTATTTGGTAATGATCTACCCACTCCAGCCTTTGTCCCTTTAACAACTCCGCCAGATCAGGCCAGGCTCCCCAGGCTTCCACAATTTCCCTTTAAAATACTGTAGGCCTGAAACATTTTAAGGCAGGTCAAGAAATTTAATGCATGTGCAAAAAGTACCTGTACAATCTGTGTTATTTTTACAGTAAACCTACATCGTTGTCAAGCCACTTGAACACAGAAAGGAAAATACAACTGGGAATGGTGCTTACCATGCACACACCACAGCCAGCATCCACCATGAGTCATCCGGTGGTGATTGCACTGACACAGATTAGATTTAGATTGGATATCAGAAAAAATTTCTCAGAGAGGGCTCTCAGCCACTGGAAGAGGCTGCCCAGGGAAGTGATGGAGTCAGCATCCCTGAAGGGATTTAAAAGACACTTGGGGACATGGTTTAGTGGTAGACTTGGCAGTGCTGGATTTGATGATCTGGGAGGTCTTTTCCAACCTAAATTGTTCCATGATTCTAAAATCCCTCACCTCGTTCAAAGCTCCCAGACAGCAGATGAGGGAGCCCTAAAGGCAGCTTTGTAGCTCGAGAAATCAGAGGTTGCTGCTGCTGGAAGAGGCCCACCCACTCTCCTCTCTAGCCATGGCTGTACCTGCCCATCGCCAGCCTTGTCTCAGTGCATGATGATGTGGCACACGGGATCAGGGCAAAAACCTAGCCAAACGGAGAAGCCCAAAGTTGTAGGAGAAGAGTGGATTTTAGCAGCAGGATCAGCACACCGGCTGAGCTCATTGCACAGCCACCCGATGGAACACAAAAT
Organism: Lanius collurio; assembly: GCA_020086605.1. NCBI lineage: Eukaryota > Metazoa > Chordata > Aves > Passeriformes > Laniidae > Lanius > Lanius collurio. The sequence continues at coordinate 2,970,932 of JACBWW010000034.1, read as the reverse complement.
ATCCACTGTTGAGGTGCAGCTGGAGGTGGAAGAGGGCAGGTGGGGAAGAAGGGAGAGTCTGAGGTCAGCAAAAGCTAAATTACTTTGACAGGAACTCAGATGGTGCTGCCCATTTTGGGCCCAAGAGGTGCTTCAGGCCAGAACAGATGTGATGTAGAAATACACCTGGAAATTTCAACATCCAGCTCCTGAATCAAGCCCATAACTTTGGCTGAAACCCAATATTTAAAAAAAAAAATAAAAAAAAAATCTTAATCATTTCCACCAAAGCTGTGGATCACTGGTTGGTGGAAGGATCCCCCTACCTTGTTGTTCTTTTCTCATTGAACCCTCTTACTTCTCCACATGCATTTATACCCATGTAAAAGCAAAATTCACTTTAAGACTCTGTAAAAACCAGATGAAAATTGGTCCAAATTAAATACTTTTAAAGCTTTTAGGAGGGGTTTTTCTAGGCAGAGAAGTAAGTGCTGGATGGATTTCTGTTCTCCTTTCCCTGCTTAATGGGAGAAAAGTGCATTCCACATTTCTTTTTTCACAGGCACTAAGCTCCTCGTAGTGTGAAGATGGGGAGGAGAGTTAAAATATTTTTTCCTAGTCCTTCAATAAATGCATGTGGAAGATTTTCTGTTAAAAGTCCCTTTTCACATTCACACAAAGGAATTTGCATTTACATGCTTCCACGCTCAGGGAGCCTGTGGCTTCATCACCTTGTCTTCCCGACTGTGAGAGCTGAGGTCATGATGCTCAGGTGTAAGTAACCACAGTTTCTCATCCTTTAGGAGATAGGGTTTTGTTATTTTTTGCTAACAACTACACATTTGCTTGCAAATGCCACATTCAAGTACAAACAATAGCATGTAGAAGAATATAAATTTTCTATAACAAGTCATGCAAACAAGACATCATTCACATCACAGCTCAGACAAGAATACATTAAAATACATGCAAAGCAGCCAAATGAGCTGTAGATTGCTATATTAATGGATTTATTTTATTTATTATTCCTTCGGCTCTGGCTTTGAGTTAATAAAGCTTTATTATGCGCGTCTCTGCATTGAGAAAGAAAATAATTGTATTTACTTGGAGACAGAGATACTATAATATACCTCAGATCACCTGACACATTTTCCTGTTTCTGGAGATTCTATAAAGGCACTTTATATCACCTTGAAAATATGTTAATTCTAACATGGATAAAAATTATTCTCTTGCTTGTAGCTGACAACTTGCCATAACAAAAAAAATCTGGATGCACTTTGTTCTCTGAAGACTGCTAAGAGTCTGGATAGTGCTATTGTTTTTTGAGAGGAGACGAGCAGTAAAAAGGTCAGAACAGCATGAAAAGAAGAGTACAAAATAAACAGAAAGCATAGCAGTTCAAGGTTTAATATATTTTCATTTAATTTCTCCTAGAAATGGTAAGAGCATCAAGATACAATGGATTTTTGCCCAGAACTTGAATTCATGTAATCTTTTAAAATGTATGATTATGTTGTTTTGATACAATGACTTTTACACCTTTCTGTTCTTCTGGTCTCTGGTGTTCAGAATGCTCTGTTATCATGGAGGATAATAGATGGTAACAGGAGATAGCAAAATAGAGAACTGTACACAGTTGCTCATATATGTCACTGCACTCATACAAATACTCTTTGAAATGAACTGTAGGAGAATCATAGGTTTGTGTTGTAAGGGATCTCAAAGACCATCTTGTACACCCTCCCTGCCATGGGCAGGGAAGAACAAACTCTACTTGAATTAAAAGCAAAATAGTTAGACAAGACTGGGAATCCAAGACCCTTCAGAGTTTCTCAGAAGCCCCAGTATTGATTAAAACACCACATTTTTGAAATTTAGTTGGCTGTTCAAGCAAAAAATTTCCTTATTCACCAATTTTCCAAAGAGCGCAACTTTAAACATATTCCCTGTTAACTAGAAGTTAATCCTACACAAACAATAAAGACTTGGCTGTGAAAGTGGGTTTTGCCCTGCTTATAAGACTCCTGGGGGGGGGAAATGCAGTACAAATGGATCAAAAACCCAACTCAAGAGTCTAAATCTGCAAATACCTGCACCTGCACTTATATGTGGAAAGTAAGATCCCAGCTCAACAAAAATCAGTGGGATTTCTGCCCTCAGCTCCAGCAAGGTCACTGTTTCTCCCTGTGAACAGTCAGATTAAATGAGAAGTACTGTGCTTAATCAGCTACTCTGCAAATAGAACTACTTGCAAAGGATTGTGCCTGTGTTTTTAATTCCCTCCTAAATTAAAGAGTAATTATTTCCGAGTGTCAGTTTTATTATCTTGGTAATTTGTCAGTGCATGAATCACTGTGCCAGCTGGGCAGGCGATAATGTGAGCACCACTCGTCTTGGAAAAGGGGTTCAACCAAGCAAAATGCTGAACATCCTTTGCAGACATTCTGTTCTTTGGAAGGAGCAGAGCAGGCTCTACACGGCTGTGGATCCCCAGCTGTTGCCAGCACAGAGCTGAAAGAGCAACCTGCTGGTGTGAGATTCTGAACAAGCTTCTGCCTGAAACATCAAGAGAAGAAGGAAGAGAACACCGTGAAGGTTTTTCCAGTTTACACTGGAAGAGGAATTTTTAATAAGCAGGTAATAAATAGTTTTCAGAGTCAAGAGGGAAAATCACAAGCCATCTGCTTTCTTTGCATGAAGTCCAAGCTACATTTCCGCCCACATCTTTACCATTACATGCCATGTCAGAAAATAAAAGTGGTTATTGACTTAAGCACATGCAGTATTAAAAGGCAGAACTAGAAACCAGTGCCATCCAGTTGTGCTTTGCTGGAAACTGCCAGGAATGTAATGGCTTCAGCTTCAGATGAGCTGTGAAATGTGGACCTAAAGAGGCTTTATGGGAACTATCATCATTCCTGTTTGTGGCAGAAACACTGAGCAGCTTGGCAAAGTGAACCTTAATTTAGACAGATTGGATCCAACCTGGCTTTAAGAAGGAGAAAAACTAGATGCGTGACAGATTATTTATTTTAAGCCATTGCCAGGCCACATCTCAGGATTTTCCTTAAACCTTTCATATCAGATGACGTGTCATGTGCTGCACTTCACCAGCAGCTGCAGCTTCCCTGTAAATATTTTATATGGCTTTGATTAAACATCTGTTTTGCTGGCACACGGCAGCCCGTGCTTGACCTTGACTCCTGTCAGGATAGCTCACACCTCAGGGCATGTTGGTGTCTGGAACTGCATTGGAATCAGTCCCCAGCTTCAATAAACAAGGACATCTCACCACTGTGTGTCCATGTGAAATGGATCTCCTCCAGGAAGAGCAGTCTGGGCGAGCAAGGCTTCCCCTCCCACCTACTCCTGTGGAGCTCCAGTGAACATGTGCAACACAGACGATGGCAATATGCAGGAACAGAAGGTGTCCATCTTCGGGAAGAAGCAAGGCCTGAGTGGGAACTGACTGCTGCAGCTTTCTTCCAAAGAAAATCAAAACAAGGACCAGAATGTGAGAGCGTCAGAAATAGCATCATTCTGCTGCTCAGTGGGGAGTGAAGTTATTCACTGCCCCAATGAAAATTACCTTGTGCTCTCACTGTAATGGTTTTGCTATCTCTGTGCCCAGGTGAAGATAAAATTGATTTTTTTTTCCCCTTCCTGAGTTTGATATAATGCAAGACATAATATTTGGTGGGGGCAACACTCATGCTGTTTGTATCAAAATTCAAGTAGAGAAAGAAGCTACAAGCTCTATTACAGGACAAGAGAAAAATAGTAAGAGACGAACTGGGAAAATAAACGTAAATAAATAGGATGCAGACCTAGTTTGCTGCACTACACGAATCCAGCTGCTGTTGGAACAGTTCAAGGCCGGGCTGGATAGGGCTTTGAGCAATCTGGTCTTGTGGAAGGTGTTCCTGCCTTGTACCTGGTTAGAACTAGGTGGTCCTAAGGTTCCTCCCAACACAAACCATTCTATGATTCTCTACAGCATTAATTACTTACGTATATCAGACTTGAGTTTTTCCAAGAACTCAGAATAAGGGTCTGGATTCTTATTTCAGGATTCACCACTTCCTTATCTGCACAAAATACTCTACAGCAGAGGAGGTGGAGAGTGTCTGTCAAGGATCAGAGGTGGCCCTGCACATGTCCCAGAAGTGCCTGGCACAGCAGACACACTTAAAGAGCTGGTTTCACACAGCATCAGCATACACGTTGCAAAGAATTAGGTGCCAAGAAATGAAAATCTGCAAATTTTAGAAGATAATCACAAGCCTAACAGTAATCCTAAACATACTTAAAAATAGCTGTTTCTGTGACCTGGAAGCTGCTGAGCAACAACAGCTTCTGTCACTTGGAACTTTCCAAATGCAGCTCCAATTAAAGCTGCTGTTAGCCACAGTGCACTGTGAAAATGGGCCAAAGACACCAGCCTACAGCTTGTGTGCTTTCTCAATCTGCACCCCTGCTTTTTTGTGGGCTGAGGAAAAGAGGCTGTGCATCTCATTCCCACTCTGGTAATGGGTACAATCATTGGCAAGTCTCCCCCAAATCCTTGGGCAGTCAGAGGACACATTCTTCAGCTATCAAATAGGAGGCTTGAAATTTTTCAAATGCTGTCATTCCTACTTGCTATAATTTTGAAAGGTATAAGATCACAAGGAGACAAGTATTTCCACATTGAGTCCTCAGCACTTGTTGCAGCTTCAAATCCACCACAACAGCAGGGGCTTTATGAGTGAAACAGCTATCAGTGTTTCAGGTGGTGAAAGGAGAGATGTGTGTGCTTGCCCCTCATGTTCCATGGCTGTGCACACTCTTGCTAAGAAAGCTGGGTCTGTGCTCGACCTGTTAGCAGATTTATGGCTTGCTTTGCAGTGCTGTAGGTGACTCAGAGAACAGCACAGTAGCTTCCTGTGCTGGTATTTTAAAGCAGGTTTTCTGTTACCATCGATCACAGGAGCCGTCTGTAAGCTGAGATCTTTCCTGGGCTTAATTCTCAACGTGAGGGCTCAGAGGAACCCCTGCTTTCAAGGGGAGGTGGGAGTAAAAGTAAAGTCAGCATAAGTTGTTTGTCCTTGAGCAACTACAACAGTTTCAATTTCCCAGCAGAAGACTTTGTCCATGGCAGAAATGACAATTGCCCTACAATTCAGTGAGGAAATGCTTCCAGTAAGATTTGAGTGCCTGTGCCCTACATTCTTACAGGGTGCAATATTCCACTTTAGGGATGCTCTTGCTAATCAGTGGGTGGCTGCAAGCACGAGTGCTTTCACCTGGCATCTTGGAAAACGTAATTTCAATGTGAAACATAGACTGAGTTTATATCCTAGAAGTGCATCTGTGCCTTCAAATCTCTTCAAAGTCAGAAAAAAAGAGAGAGAGACATCGAGAATGAAACTTAATATAAAACTTTGCTGAATATTTTCAAGTCCTAGTAAACTCTTTTAAAAACACACAAAACAGTAGTAAAAAGAAGACAGGGTCCTTGGGAATCTGTGTATCTAAGTGTTTGTCCCCATGGCTTTTTCAGTGACAGAGGCTTTTTCATTTCCAGGGTAGAAAATTAAGTCTTTCCTCAAGGCTGGTTGAGTATAGGGCCAAATATTTCTAAGCCAGCGAATCCAAAATCAATTCCTCCTAATCACCTGCCTCTGTCCTTTGCTTAAGACAGGACAGACGGATGTTCCAGTTCTCGTACATCCCATTTTATAAGGGATTATTATGAGAAAAGCTTATTAATCTTGTCAAGTTGTTCAGAACAGTGCTTGGAGGATTATTTAACAGCAGGTTCTCTCCTTCCCCCCCCCCATTCTTATCCATTTTATGCCTTTTCTGTTTGCTCAGCAGTTTATAACCTTAGTCATGGTACGTTGCCTCTCCCATAGAAATGACAGTGCTTTCAGCAACAGGCTTTTGGCATGCTACAAGGAGCAAACACAGGAAAAGGTAGGGCTAACAGGGTACCAGGCAAAAAGAGGGACAGCTTTGCTTTTCTTCACATTCTAGAAAAGTGGAATTTTAATTATCTAAGGGAATTTTAATTACCCAAAGTTTTTTTGCAAACAAGATTAGTTTGGGGCAGCTTTATTAAGGCAAGAATTTGTCTTTTTCTTTTTTTTCCTTATAGTCTGTATATGTATCTCTTGCTCCAGGTTTCTGTTCTTTCCCCACTCTTTGGCTGTCCTATGTGCCTTAACTGTTATTCATCTTTCCTCTTTCAAAAACACTCTCCATCTGGACCTTCTCTCAAACTACTTCTGGTCTGTCATGGGAATTGCGTCCAATAATTTCTCACCGTTATAATGTGCTAGTTTGGGAGAGTTCATTTATCATAAAGCTGGTTTCAACAAGAAAAAAAAAAGAGATGGCAGGTTCATATATCCAAAAGGAAACAACACTGGGAGTGATAGACCTGAGATATATTAAAAACAACTGGAATCTGTAGACACACTCAGTTATGATCGACGAGGATCCAGAATACATTTTAGCAGTAATAAAACATATGTCCTGTACATGAGCTGCATGAAAGTTAGAAATAGTTGAATATCTGAGTGTTTATTTCACTGTTGTATTAATTAAAGACTAAATGCTGTCACCCTGTGTTCAGAAGTTGCTTTGATCTAACTGTATGTCTGATATGAAAGTGAAATGATAAATGGCATTTAACACATCTGGTAGAAATGTTTTACAGAGAAAGACTACAAAATGAATACTGTAATAATTTGCCTTTATTTTCTGGGCTGTTCTGAAACATCTTTTATCTTGGGAGCTGTACTATAATGGAGCAAGAATAAGTACTACAGAGCTGTAGAAAAGCCTTGGAAGGGACTTTAAAGACCACTTCATTCCATGCCCCAAGGGACACTTCCCTCTAGACCAGATTGCTCCGAGCCACATCCAGCATGGCCTTGAACACTTCCAGGCTTGGGGCAGCCAACCTGTGTGAGGGCCTCACCACCCTCACAGGGAAGAACCCCTTCTTAATGACTGACCTATGCCTGCCCTCCTTCAGTTTCTTTTGGGGGTTCACCCCCCTTCCGTTAGGCAAGTTCCTCTGAGATCACCCCACTGTTTCCAAGGCAGAACTGCCTGAAGCCCCCCAAAACACTGAACCTGAATGTAGGGAGAAATCTCAAATTCACAAGATCCTGACTTTCTTTTCACTGAGAGCAGTTTTTCCTATATTTCCTCTATGGAAGGGAAAGAACAAAAAATGGTTGCAGATTGTTTTGGCCTCAAGAAATAAATCTGATGCTTTATAGATTTTCATGAGATCTCTCGTTGTTCTCTTTTTGCAAATTGCTTTCTGCTTTCTCCGGAGCTACACATACATTTTTCCCTTAAGATAGCCAGCTTTTTCTTCAGTGGAACTGAGGGGTCATAACTCTAGCTCTGTGGCAAAGAAGTAGACCAATATCTGAAGTTCCCTGATTAATATACATATATCCTGGAGTTTCAGGCCAGAGCAAGTGTTATTCAAAATTACAAGCCTGCAGCTTAAAGAATAGCTAACAGAAATGCTGACAGAAACGAAAGCTGCTCTAGCAGTGAGCGACTGCAAACAACTGAACGTTTTTATGCCCTTGAACTATTAATTATTCTGCCTTGGAAGGATTAGAAAGGACTTCTGACTGACCCAAGTTCTCCTTTGAAAACAGAGAGAGAGAAATACAGTATTCCCTGAGTCCCCAGCTAGTTTAAGGACTTATTTGTTAAATTTAAGACCTGCCAAACCCAAGCTATTATTTTCTAGCTGCTCTGTATCCAGCAGCTTTTTACCAAAAGTGACTTATGGAACATTTCAGGGCTTTTATACCAGCAACAATAACCAGCATAAAACTTGTGGGATAGGATATTAGACTGAAATACCCACAGTATATATTCATATACAACATTTTATGTAACAGCAGAAAACCTATGAAGGGTTGCAATATAATTAACAATGCTGTTAAAAATTTTGGAATACCAGTAAATTTGATAGACATGCTGTGAATAAAAATAGCCTAATTTAGCTTTCTTTATAATGTCAAGTATTATTTAAAGAACTTGTGTCGACTTTACTGGTAACACAAGGACTGGGTTTAAAGATTATAATATTAGACTCCTCTTCATCCTTAAAACAGTTGAAATATTCAATTTTTAGATAATTTTGAGTAGGACAATTCCAGCTTTTAAATTCAACCTAGTTTTCATTTGGCTTTGAACAGAAATGTAACAATTTCCACACAGGAACAAATAGTAATAATAATTGATATGAATCAATTCATCAGCACAAGTGAAAATAGATCTAAACTCCAGCATCCTGGTTTTTTAGATCCTGGCACTTTGATGCAAGATTTCAGAGATTTCAAAGGAGCTGATAGATTAATCCAGATAAAGTGACTTTGCTTTAATTTACTGTTACACAGGAGCTCCTTTTGGAGAGGAACACAGATTTTTACAAATATTAATCTGGGAAAATATTTGATGACAATTAGTAAGAAAGAAATATTTTCTCAGGAATAATTTTCCCTCTCCGGGGGAGGAAAGAAAGGAGTTTTATTTTTGTGGGAAATAGTTGAAACATGAGACAAAAGTGGTTTGTAAAGCTCTCAGAAATGTGGTGTTTTATAGCTTTTGGTGGTGTTTTCCAGCTCCACCCTCACTTTTCAGTACATGCAACCTTTCCCAACATGATATGCATGATCTTCAGTGTCTTACATATTGTGAAATTCCCAGGAAAAAGGATGGGATGACTCAGGCAGATGTGGTGCAGCTGCATGGATGGCCAGGAGGAGAGAAGCTCTCTGATCCCCAAGCAGGGTGCACTGTCACACTCCTCGTGGCCACCGAGGGACAAAGCTGTGGAGATGAACAGCGGCTCCTGCTCTCCATGAAACTCCTGCATTGACGGCTGCTGTCTTCTGGAATTTCTGGGGACAATGGCACAACTCTTGGAGCTTTCAGTGCCAACTGCTGAGCTGAGCTGTCAGCCCTGACCGCTCATCTCTGCAGCAGCCAAGTCTCCCATGACAATTCACGTGTCCCACTTATTTATGGGTCAGCCATAACCTTTCCCTTCTTGTCCCAACGTTGGCTGCTCCATGGTTATCTCCAGCTAGAGAGGACTTTTGCATATTTTGCTTCAGTCTGCCACATTAGGAGCAGAAAATGCAGGCTGCAACTAGAGAGCAGTGTCTGATGATGTGGTGGAAATGGAGCTTGCACTCTTATTTTCTTTGTTATTGGCATTCCAGATCCAGTGCAGAATCTGACTTGTTAAGGTTGATTTTCAAAAAACATTTGTTAATGATTTATGTTCCTTCTTCAGCATTAATTTGAAAGGGCTGAGAGAGGTTTGGACCATTGCATTAAATATATTAACATGTAGTTTTGAGAGTATTTCTGGGCATGCATGCTAAATTTGAAAATTCAATGTACTCGCAAAATTGCAAGGATAAATCTAATAACAACCAAAGCCTTTCCTCAGACCAATGGGTTTAAGTGCTCTCAACAGCTGGAAAAAGTGCAGACTCTTTGCTATGCAAAATTGGCGTGTATGGATTTGGAGCACTGACAGAGCTTTGCTAAACTACAGTGATCTGTCATGTTTAAATGTGTTTGTTGTTAGCAGGGCACAGGCAAAATTCCATTACCGTGGTGTGCTGAGAAAAAGGAAACTATGCTCATTTTGGGAAAAGCAGGAAAAGAAAAGCTTTTAGGAGCCAGCTTGAGGTAGAAGGGGGAGTTGTAGTTGCATCTCTACAGCATTTTCTATTTTGACTTTTTAGAGGGTGTTTTTTGGTGAGAAAATAAATTACTGAAACACAAGAATTCACCAGAGCACATGACCCTCAGAGTCAAATTTAGGACTGTACCACAATCTCATATTTTAGAATTATGTATATAGTCCATAAAGAATCTTAGCAGTTAAAAATAGCTCTTTAAGTTCTCAATATCAATTCTGCTGCCCCATGGTCCAATGGAACAACCAAAACCCAAACACTGAGCAGTTCTGTTCTTTATGTTAATGATGATTCTAAAATTCCTTAACTTCAACAGGCATTTATCAAGCTTGGGGAAATAAAAGAAAAAGAAAAATGAGATAGCATGCAGAATCTAAGTAATATCTTCATTTTCTAATAAATTTTCTTTCCTCTGAACACTGTCAGTCCTTTGTTTGCCTTTCCAAGATGTAGCTGTAAACCAGCTTATCAGATACAAATAAAATTTTCTTAAATTCAGCAGCAGAGAATAATGATTTGGTTTTATGGGCCCATAAAACAACCCAAGTCTGTGGGCATTTTGAAATAATGCTGTCAATTAGGATCTGTAATGTATTCTGGGAGATATCATAAGAAAAGTGGCAGCAAACTAATTTTTCCCTTTCAAAACGATCACCTTCAATATGCAATAAAATGCAAGGATGTACTCATAAAAGAGCCATTGCTGTATCCTCCCTAATATATATGCAAATATTTCATCACTTTGAAACTTTGAGGCACACGAGAAAGCTGCTGGAAATTAACATCAGCTTCCAGTTGTTACATAAATCAAAGCAACAGCTCTTCCCTGAATAAAGTACCTGCTATGGGGAGTAAGCTGCTCTGATTAAATGGTGATGGGAATTGGCCCTGCTTGGCATCGTGGCCCATCACAGGCAGAGCTGGGCTCTCCTCCTTCCTTGCAAATGCCAGGATGGCTGCTGGAGTGCCTTGTGTAGTTCTTCCCTTGTGGCCATCACCTTTGCAAGGGGATGACTTCTGCAGTTTAAAGGACATTTTAGTCCTCTTCATCCACAGCATCATGCTGAGTACATTGTTCTGGAGGAATCCCAGAAGTTGATAAGACATGAAAATACCCTACTTGAGGATGGGTGAAAACAACCTGGTTGAATGCTTGGAAAATACCCAGGTTTTTGTTTGTAAACCTCCTCTGAAATCATTGGCAGGGGTGTTTTCTCTGCTTTTTGTACCAAAAAAGCACAATAATTCAACAGGAGGATTCACCCTTCATAGCAGCAGGAGCCAGCAGGATGCTTACCCACACAGATACACTTCTGGAAGAAAGCAGTCTGAAGGAGGTGATCAACATTTTCCCAAAATCTGGAAAAAATACATGTTGCTCTGTTGGACTGAATGGTCACAACAAAATGATTGCAGAGGAGATGGAGCAGAAAGTGAGGAAGGTCACGTTGCATTGGTACCCACAGCAAGGCTGCAGTGGGCAGGGTCCATCCAGGAACAAAAGCTGCTTGAGCAGCAGAGATTTTTTAAGGTTCATAAAGTATTCTTGTCCTCAGTAGATGGAGAAAAAGGTCATTTAATCTCTTAAGGAAGACGGTAGAGGAGAAATAATTTGTTCCAAATCGATGTGGAGGCACAGAGAAATGGGACATTTATTTTAATGGGCAGCAAGGACCAACAAATAGAGATAGTGCATCAAAGTCATTCTCACTTGTCCTCCTGTGTATGCACACTTTACTATCCAAAATCAGCCCTTTTTATCCATCCCTGCCAGAGGAACACTGAAAACAAAATCTGGTGCTCAGAGCTCAGAACTCAAGCAACTCCAGCCAGCTAGTTAACAAAGTGGTTCATTGCTCCTTGCAAGCAAGTGTATTATTCTCTTTCTAGTCTAACTCTGAGTGTGTCAAATAGTGATGCTCTGGAGAAAGTTTGTTTCACAGGACAATTGATTTCCGTGTCAGAAACAGAGCTGAGAAAATCACTCACGGCAAATAACGCATTCAATGAATAAAGTTTCTTCCCTTTCCCATGCTCATCCTCCAGATAAGGAGTCCCTTGACTGCAGTCAGGCTTTGGAATGTTTGGAACACTGGCTTGCCAGCAGGCAGACAGCCACTTGTTGCAGGTGTGTTCTTCCAGGGCTTTTTTGGCTGGTAATTCACAACATTTCCTTGCTGGATGCAAAAATCATATTCATCAATAGAAGTTTCCCATCTTTTGTTTTTCTTCCCTTTTGTTAGACAGATATCAACCATTCAGTGAAAGATTTCTGAGTAGGCACGTCTTATTTTGTATGCCAGGGCTTGTGATAGAACAACACATGGAGTAAAAGAAAGAAAAAATCAATTCCTTCCATGAGGTTTTTTCCTTCCAACACTTCCCAGACTTTCACGATACTTTCTAGTGCTGGTGCTGGTAAAAGACACCACTCTGGATGACAAAATCACTCCTTTCCTTTCACATAAAGGCCACAAAGTCACTGACAGGACAAGATGCTGAATTCCAGTGCGCTATGACTGCCCTGCATGGATGTTGGTGAGGTGGTTGTGCTTAGAGCTGGAGCTCAGTAGCAGTCCCAAAAGGATCTGAGTGTGGGTTTTGTCCCTGTGCCCTTTTGTAACCTGCACAGGCAAAATCCCCCCTCTGAAGACCTGCTGGGTGTAAAATCCCCTGGTAGCTCTGACTGAGAGCATCGTGCTGTGCAGCAGGCAGCCAGCCCCTCACCCAGCTCTCCAGGGGTAATCACCTGGTTATCTCACCTAGTAGGGGGCTGAACCAAGGGAGTTTAAAGGGTGTGCTTGGAGAAACACACAGACCTTAACCCAGCTCCCAAGCCAACAAGGAATGGCACTTCCAGTCTGACTGAAAGAAATTTTCTAGCTCCTTAGGACTGGTCACATTTTCGTCAAGAATATATTTTTGTCCAACAGCCCTCTAAACAAAATACAATTGCTAATGTTTGCAGCAAGTCTAAATCAAGCTCAGCTTCTGAAAATTAATAGGGATGTCATTTGGCTTTAACTACCTCACTGGTAATCAGTAAAATCTGACTAAATACAGAGAATTCTTCAGTGTCACTTGCTGTGCTTGCTGCCCCTGCCCTGCCTTGATGATGAAATGCTCTTTTCATTGTGGTGGATCTAAACAATCAAGGCAATGGGAAGAAGCCATCTATTAATGTGGTACCCATGACATTAAAAATAAACATGTGCCTAAAAAAAAATCAAAATATGGAAAACCCAATTATTTTATTATTTCAGGAAGCACACTGGTGAGGTAAATAACTCCAGGAGATCCATAAAGGTGTATCACTTTTAGAGATAGAGGAGATACAAAATCTGCTATGGTATTTGGGGCTTTTTGTTTGAATGGCACTGAGCAACCCTTCTTTTTTAGCTGATGCCTAGGAATACAAATTGTCTACTAAATATCTGCAGCTGCAGTCTGCTCTGCTATTGAAGTGTCTGCCGAATGTCACTGCTGTTTGCTTTGTACAGCAGAGCGAAGGGGGAAGGGTTCAGAGGAAGACAAAAGCCACAGGAGCAGCACTCAGACCTTTGTATTAAGCCTGTGGTATTTAATGTTTCCCCTTTCAGTTCCTCCTGGTTCTCGTGGTTTGTTTGGTAAGAGGTGGAGAAGTGGCAGCACGAGGATAACTGAGCAGCCTGGGCTTGGTGAGCCCCACATTCACTTTGGAATTGTTATTATTTACTTCTTGTAATACAATAGGATGTGGAAGGCCTGGCCATGGCCCAAGATCTTTTTCAAGGGACAGATGCAGACTAAGGGGAATGTTAGCTTTTAAAGGGATGAGAGTTTATTGATTTGGTTAAGAATGCCTGTTGTATGCAAAGTGTACTCCACAATGCAGCAGATCCTGTTATAAATAACACACGAATGGCCCTGGCAGCTTTAGCAACAGCTAGGAAGGGTCACAGCCTTCAAACAGAGCACAGTGGGCCTCGAGGTACAGAACTCTTGTGACTCTCTGGTTTTATAGGATGTGCATCTTTCACCTTCAAATATCAGTGATTAGCAACAGCAGGAAAAGAAGCCGTAGGAAGGTCATATACCATCCCATTTCCAAAGCCAGAGCTTTCTTTCAAGTCCCCCTTTCAATTCATGACTGCTGGGAAACCAAAATAACTTTTCTTTTGTTTTTTTTTTGTTTGTTTTATTTTGTGATGCGTTGTTTTGTTTTTTAAAGAGTAAATATGTTATAATACAGTGCTAGACCACAAGACAAAGATCAAACGGTCACATTTTTAACATTTCAATATAGCAATTTAAAATAAAACCTCCATGTTGGGTCACACAGAGGAATGCTCTGATTCTGTGATATGTTTGTATGTGGAAATGTCAAAATGCAGGGTGATCCTCTTCAGCTCTGAATTCCTTCATTTAATGGCACATAATATCACCACTGTTCAGCCATGAATTACTTTAAGAAATAGAGACAGACATACAGTACTTTAAATCATTTCAGCTACCTGCATTTATCAGAAAAAAACCCTTAAATAACGAACTTAAGTTGTAGTTAACAAAAATCTCTCCAATTCAAGGCATTCCTTAGTCATGCTTTAAATTCCAGACATCATACTATTCAGACACACTTGGGATAATCTTGGTCGTGTTTTGAATAGCTAATCAACTAAAAGATTATACTTGAAGCTTATAAATGAAACTTGGATCCTCCAGCAAATCTACCCCACTTGCATCATGTTTGTGTAGCACTTCAAGTTGGGGATTTTATGATTAATCACAGATCTGAAAGAGGATTTCCTTTATTTCTCATAGTAAATATATTATTGAAATGTGGTTACTCAGAGCTGTGCAACATATGCTACATGTAGTAGCGTGAGTACAGATTTTTGTGACAAAATATGACAGCTGAAGTGCTAATGAGTGGCAGAAATGTGCTGTTCCATGAAAATGTCTGAGCTGTTTCAGACTCTTACATTTCCCAACAGGAGAGAAATGGGAGTGAATGAAACATGTTCAGTAACACATTGAAATGAAAACCCTTTTTCTGGAGACTTTTAGGGTTTGGATGAGTATTTATGGGTATATTAGAACCAGTCACACGTGTGGGTGACGTGCTTTCTGAGAGCAGCTGCTGAAGTGGTGTGCAATTCAAGGCTGTGTGCCCACATATGTCTGCAAATCATCTTCAACCACCCAAAATTCAGATGTGCAGCTATAGCCACCTCTGTGGGACTTTTTTGTAATCAACTGAAAGAGGCAGGCACCTCTGAAGGCCAACAGTGTGTATGAAATATGCCCATAAATAATACATTCAAGGTGCTTTCCTCTGCCCATGACCCCAGAGAAAGCTGGGACGCTGGTGACAGAGAGCCCAGACAGATGACTTGGATTAAATGGGTTTTTTTTAGTGTTTTTATTGCTAGAGATAGGTGAAGAGTCACATCCTTGATCACCATATGTTCATTTATTCTGAAATAGTATAAAAGATGATGTGGTTAGAATGATAGTTCTGCTTTCCCATCTTCTATAGGTGGAGATTTGCACTTGAATTTACCTACTTCATTACTTTTAGTGTTTAATTTTCCCTGTAATCACATGTGCCTTGTATCAGACAGGTGCTAAGCATTTTTTGAAACTGCACATGGAAACAGATAGAAGTTTTTAGAGGCAACACACTGAAATTTAATTTCCCTTAGCTACAGGAAAGCAAAGCAATTGCCACTATAACTATTGAATGTTTGAATATTAGAGTGTTCTTAAAAACATATTGTTAGTTTATGGGGTCTCTACTAGTCTCAGAAAGATAATTCTGCTCACAATTTGGTGATTAGGAGTTGCTGAAAAGAAATTAAAATCTGAGCTAAGAAAGAACTGCACAGAAAATATTTGTAAATACAACACTGGATAGGTTCACTTAAATTAAAAATATTTAGGAATGTTTAATTCCTCTGACCCATAAATTATATTTACATTTTAAAATATTTCATCAGTTAACGGAAAAACTCACAATGTAACTGAAAAACAAGCCAGAAAATTAAACTTAGGAGAAATTGGTCAGTGTGAATGTAAAAACACCATTGATATTACTGACAAATGTACCAAAGATGCTTTTCAACCAAAAATAATAGTTTTATTCAAGGAGTAAATGCTGTGGCAAAGCTTCAAAATCCTTTTGTCCCACAGAGTTTTTTGACAGAGACATTCTGGTGCTGCTTCCCCGCCAGGCCCCGCTGCTGCTCTCCCTCTCACCTGCCCCTCCAGTGCTGAGGCACAAATCCATGGGCTCAATCTGCTTTTTCAAGCTGGCTTTCATCCTCTTTGCCACTTTTTTTGCACATGTTTTCCCCTGGTATTGTAAGAGCTCCCGTTTATTTCCCTTTTGGATTTTAAACCAGCACTTTGGAGCAGTTCCCACACTATTTGCTCCCCCAATTGGCTACACAAAGCCGTTAGAGACGTTTTATTCAGTGGAGGCAGCTGGCTAGGCAAAGGCAACGTTAACTACTATCATAGCTATAATAATAAAACAGAGTTTAAGACCATAACTGTAGCAATAACCTTGCCCTAAGAGTATAAAACAAAATGGGACCCATTATGGATAATTTTTTTTTTATTGCTATCTGTCACGATTTCCATTTTGGATGATTCTGGAACAGTTTCATATTCTCTTCACACTAAACAAGCTTGGAATAAAATGCGAGTTAGAAGGAAACAAGATAGCATTAAATCAACTTGTCTTGGTATGTGCAAACATTGCCATCATCATCCTGATTTATTCCTTCCTGGCGTTTAGGATGATGGCATATGGTCTCCATTCCAGGGAGAACATCCAGGTTGGGAAGAAGAGAGGAGCACAGAGGTCCAGAGAATTTCTGTTTGAGTAAATCCCCTTGAAATCACACTAAAACAAAAGGGACAGAGAAAGTAAAGACTCTTACCTCTGTCAATGGGAATTTCTGAAGAGTTTTGGGTTATCCTTCCTGTTCCCAGCTTGTCTCATTGCCCAGTGTTTACTGATCACCAGAGAAGACCTTCCCTGAGTGGAAATCTGTGATCCCTTCTCCCCTCTATATCACTGACCAACTTTTCCATGCTTTCCATGGAGAATCAAAGAATCACAGAATGGTTTGGGTTGGAAGGGACCTTAAAGATCATCTGGTTCCAGTCCCCCTGTCATGGGCAGGGACTAGAGATCTGCATTTTGTGCAAGAGATAGCGAGAAGGGATGGGGTAAAAACATGGTTCCTTCCCTTTTAAAATGTCAAAGCTGTTCATAGGAATGAGGTGAAAGCTAGTGAAAGGATCATTACAAACTGAAGTAATATAATGAGGGGTAAATAAGACATATTGGGAAGGAGCCAGCCTAACTTGTGCAAATGGCAAGTACAAGCCCCACCCAAGTTTTGGGAAGTGGGGGTGGACAATGCCATTGGGTATTTCAAGATGAATGACCTGGCTGGAGGTAAAGCAAGGTGACTTCTTCCACAGCAGAAGAAATCTCCCTGGAGATAACACTTTGCTGTATCCTCATTGCAAACCCCAGCACTGCATCATTCTGGCTGCACCCAAAATCTGCTGTGTGCATCCAAAATCTACCATCTGCACCTGCTCTGTGCAGCAGTCCAGATGTCACCAAGAGGGACAGACAGAACCTCTTCATTCCCCACTGTTTTGTCAGCCTTTGGGCCACCTGGAAACTAGCTTTGCCATGATCGTAAGGCTTGCTGGCCAGGGCACTGCTAAGTATCACACAGCCAAAATTTCTGGCCGTGCCTTGGCTGCAAAGATCCACAGGAGATGCTGCCACCAGCAATGAGTCCTCATTTGTAATTAAAGAGCTGTATTAGAGCTGTCAATACCGACCCCACTTAAACCAGGGCTGCTGTATAAACCTCTGCCATCAAATATGTGTCCATTACAGGCATGCAAAGATGAGGCCTGTGATTCAGTCACACAGGCTAAAGAGCCCAGCCTGGATGGAGTTATACTCTCATTAAATACATATATCATTTTAATTCAATCCCATTTTCCCCTACAAGACACTACAGGCTGCCATGGGAAGAGCATCACTGGAATAACCTAATTACAGATACAATCAAAAGTGTTCAATAGCATGGCTAGGTAGACCCAGCCATACTAGAATGATTTTTTTGGAATGTGGGTACAGAAAGGGTTACACAGCAGGGGAAAACAGTCCTCAGCAATCCCCAAAACTTTAGGGCTAGACCTTGTTACTATATTAAAATATCCTCATCTGGATTGTCCATGCAATATTTTTATATTTTGGTTGAAATGATTTTAACTTTGCGAGCTTTGTTTGAAAGAAACTATTTTAAATCCAAAATTGTTTAGTTGCCATCAAACTGAGTTATAATAAGTATATAGTAACAAATTCTTACATGCACTTTAATTTTTTATTTCACTGAATCTTCTTTCCCAGTGAAAGGAATTAATGTACTGTAGCTGAAGAGAATTTCCTTTACTTTACCTTCTCTTTTTTTTAAGGAAATCAATCTGAATTAAAGAATTTATTATCACCAGGACAAATTTTCAATTTCACTAAATTTAGGAGGGAAACAAAGCACTTGGGCAGAGATCCCTGAAACAAAGTAAAGCAGCTGCTGACCTGTCAGTATAAAATATCCTACAAATGCACAAATGTGTGACATATGTTCACTGGAATATTTTTGACACAATTTTGGCTCAACATACTGTGTATATCTTTCCCTAAATGCTATATATAAACTCTTGTTTAATATTCACAGATTTGTGTAGCATTTCCCAAAAGCATAAATAACGGAGAAAATATTTCTGTCATTAAATGTTTATGCCCTAAAATAAAAATTCAAGGTTAAAATCATCTCCCAGTTGCCACACCAAAAAGGAAACATCACAGAAAATACACATGTAAGTGTATTTACAATTCACTTCTTCCTGCAGCAAAACTCCATCATTGAATAATTCATCACCTCCTCTCCAAGTTCCAGTTTGCCCACTCCAAACAGAAAAATGCTGCCAAAAACCAGGGATTTCTACCCAGAAGTCTCCTTTTTCCACAAGTGTTGACTGTTTCAGCTATCCCCAAAGAAACCCAAACAGATCCCAAAGTATGAGGCAGCCTGCAAGTTCCCTAACTCATATTGTCACTTCTAGCTTGGCTTTGACCACAGTTTAGTGCCACAAATGTCTTTCTCCTACTGGTGTTTCCAAAGATTTTCCTCTGTGAGGAAAACACCATCTCATGGAATGGTTTGGGAAGGGACCTTGAAGACCATCTTGTTGCAACCAACCCTGCCATGGGCAGGGACAACTTCCACCAGACCAGGCTGTTCAAAGTCCCACCCAGCCTGGCCTTGAGCACTTCCAGGGATGGGGCAGCCACGGCTTTTCTGGGCCACCTGTGCCAGTGCCTCACCACCCTCAGAGTCAAGGTTTTCTTCTTCATATCTAATCTAAACCTACCCTTGGTTTGAAGCCATTCCCCCCTGTCCTATCCCTTCACACCCTTAGAAAAAGCCCCCTCTGTCTCTCTTGCCCTCTCTGATGGGGCACAAATAATGAAGTATTTACAAAGGGGGAAAATTGTTTGCATGTTGCATGCTAGATTTTATCTGTTTACCTTTCCAGGGTTAAGCAGAGTTTTCAGCAGCCATTTCTCTTGGCATTAGGAAGATTTGTCAGAAAAGTAGCAAGATGCAAAATGTGAGTTTTCAGAGGGAAGAAATGTAAAGTTTCCTCATCATTTTTTATGTTCTAAAGATCTTAATGTTTTACAAAGTGATAAGTTCCATACTATTAATTTTTATATGATTTACATACTGGTAAATGAGTTTATACCCTAAAACTCTTTGTCATTCCTACTGCTGTTTATCTAGTATAATGTTATTTCAGTCAGAAGCGAAGCTGATACAGTCAACCATTGTCATCAGTGAGTTGAATCAAAATGTTTCCAAGTCTCATTTCAGACACTGTCATTCCCATTGCAATTTTTGTGGATGTTCTGCTACAAATCCCACATGCAGGAGCAGCAGCACAAATTGGGAAAGCCCAATGTTGGGATCAATGCTGTGGGCTTGGGGTTTTGTGCTTACAAAGAAATGAAACCCTTAATTCTAGCAATAACTGTCTTTTTCAATCAGGCCCCACAATTACATTTCTAATTTAATATGATGCCTTTGCAATGTTCTCCTGTCATTTGTTGGTTATGGAACATTCAAAAATGCCCAAAATGGGACAGATACAGAAAACTGCTTGCAACTAGAGGAAATACCATTTCATTCTGTATTGATATAGGATGTATGTGCCATTCAGTGCCCATGGAAAATTGTATGACTTTTCTTTTTATGAATATTATTAAAGCAAGTCAGAGAAGAGACATTATTTACTGAGTCTCATCAGCTCAGGCTGCTGCTGCTGCTGGACTATGCTATATGCTGGAAGCAGTTGCAAATTCATTTCCCAGTTTCCATGATATCTAGAATTGTGCATGTTACATCTGACTACTCATAGGAAAAAGAAATTAAATCGCCTAGAGTGAGCAGAGGGCTAAAACTAATAGGACAACAGGAATGCAAAGCTCAGTTTCAAAGGGAAAAAAGAGCAGGCAGGGGGTCAATGAAAGACTTAAAGTAAGTATGGCCTCTACCTTAATGCAAAAGGAACAAGAAAAAAATCTGATTTTTTGATATTGCCTAAATATCTATGAAGGTTTCTCCATTCCTAGTGTTAACTTTTATAGACAAATCCTCTTTCAAGGAAAAGGACTTGTTGCAGAAATTATGGGGTGAAAGCAGATGGCCCACGTTACTTAGCTGGGCACCTTCTGTGGTCATGGAGGTCCTTTCTAACACTAAAATAAAACACTTAAATATTCTCAGACTTACCAAGCAGTTTGTGGAGCTCTGTGACAGCCTTGTGTAGCAAAAAGCTGTAATTAAGATTATGTGATAATATCTGAACAGTGAGGGACATTGATGCAGCCACACCCACACTGAAAGTTGAGATCAGCACAGACCAGTGTTAATGAGTGTCCTTGGGCTTCCTTCACCCTTTGCCTTCTCAGTCCCCAGCATTTCTCCTTCTCATCCAGAAATCATCCTTGAAAAAGTCAAGGCCAAGGGGAACCGTGTCCTAATTGAAAACAAAGCCCTGTTGAGCAAGAGGATCAGTACATTTTACACAATTAGAATTGATATCTGACACCATGAGCCATAATTTGTCTGGGAAAATTGTGTCTGTAGTTATACAGCAGCCCTTCAGACTGACCTACATCCTTGGGGAATGAGATTTGTCCTCACATTCCTTTGAACCTGTGTCTACTGAATGCTGCTGATGGCATGAAGGAGAGGCTTGGGGATTGCAGCTCCTTTCACTGGGCTCGATGTTGTCTGCCATAAAAATTGCAGCTGCAAACTGAGCAGGGGAACAGAGCACAACAGTAACTGGTAACAAGTTGACTTCTCAGCCTCTGTGGTCAATAAGGTCAATTTAACAGAAAAAAAAGGATCAGCAAAGCATTCCACAGTGCCTAAATATAGACTTGCTGTTTGGGTTCAGTTCTTTGTCAAAGCACTGCTTTAAGTCACCCCTTAATCCTTTGACTGATTGGGGTCTTCAGGACTTCTTCTGAGTTGTTACTTTCTCTGGTCTCAGTCTTTAAAGTATTTAGCACTTCTAAATCTCTAAAAAAGGACACTTATGATTATCTGCTACTTTTCTATCAGTATTCTGCCTCTGTGGGTGCTTGGAACTGATCTGATCTTTATAGTACCAGTTACATCAGTCACAGAGGAACACTTGTGCCTGACACTGGCTTACAGTTCACACAGTGACACCTCTAGAAGATGAGCTGTAAAGCTCCTTGGTACCTGAGGGACACCACCTATGACACTGGTACAGGAGCCAAATATATCAGGGTTCGTTCTTAGCAGCAGAATTAAAGGCACTTCACCAGTTAAATGACAACAGAGTGTCAACACAAGTTTCAGGATCAGTACAGAAGAAAAGATCATTCTCAAGGTACTGGTAAATGGCAGAATAAGTGTACATGGTTACTGGGGAGACAGGGTATGAAGACCAAAATTTTTGCTTTGTAAAGAAATTTTAAAAGCTCTCTAGTGTCTCACATTAGTTGTTTCCAGGTTTTTTCCCCCTCATTTTAGATGAGGGTTGTATTTTGCTGTTTAGCCTAGCCATTGCCCCCACTGATGTCCAACATATTAGCAATGGACAGTGTATTTAGGAGTTAAGCATCTGAGCTCACTGTTTTTCCCATATCCTTCCTGTGTGTTGGCTACCTCCACATCCATACATCATTTCCCCCTGTGCTGCACCTTTTCCACTCCCTATTATTTTCTCCTCAGTTTTCCTGTTTGATTCTCTTCATTGTATCTTTTACTAATTCTCTCTGGCTTACTCTTAAATCATTTTGTGTCAACAGGAAAAAAAAGAAAATCATTTGCTCCTTACACCAGGGCCTTCAGAGAACCCTTTGCCATTGGTGTCTGCTTGGTGGAAATAGTGACTTTTTGTGTAAGAAGGTGCCAAACCAGGTAACCAAACCAGCTCTCAGCCCACACAACCATTGCCTTGCTTTGGGGCAGATTCAAACTTATTTTTAATGAAATATTTGGTTTATGTGGACCACAGGACATTAAGGAAAAAGTCTTCACTGGAAGGGTTCTCAAGCATTGTATCAGACTGCCCAGGGCAGTAGTGGAGTCACCACCCCTGGAGATATTTAAAAGATGTATAAATGTGGCACTTGGGGACATGGTTTAGTGGTAGGCTTGGCAGTGCTGTGTTAGCAGTTGGACAAGGTAGCCTTAGATATCTTTTCCAGCCTAAACTCTTCCATGTTTTTTATGATCACGGCCTAGACATGGAACCTACCAGTAAAAAAAATTCTCCCAAGATGTCATTTTTTTTTTCTAGTAATGAGCCAGCTTATTGGAAAACCTCTGGGCACACGGCTCCTCAAGGGGTTTGAGAGGGCTGGTGGAGAGCCTGACTGCCCTGCTGTGCTGCCTGGAACAGCCTGAGGTAGAGTGCCAGATGAAGAGGAGATAAGTGGGCTCTAGCACTCTGCTGTGTTTATTGATCACACTCAGATTGTGCTGGCTCCAGGACAAACAGCCCAGGAATCTCAGACAAGAGTAATCCTTATCCAACACTGTGTCTATGAAATACAGATCTGGAAACTTCCCAAATACAACAAAACCTTTGCACAGGTTTATTCCTGGTTGTGGGGATTGCTCTCCTACTGTAAACAGCCCTGCCCCTTGCTGCATCTCCCAGAGCAAACCACGCTGAGCTCCAGAGGATTTCACATTGTAACAATCCTCTTTTCCCATTGTACGCCTGGGAGGGACTTCCTACATTTCATGTAATCAGCATGCAAATTTGAGAGCTTCCATAAAAACTTGCAGTAAACAGGATATGTTGGCTCTAAAAACATTTCATCCAGTAACAATTCACTATAAATTCAGCTAACATCAACAGACTCCTATTTTCCCTTGTGCTCTTCTAACATCCTCCTCCTGATGCAGAACAACAGGAGAAAATTGCTGCTATTCGTCCCCAGATTGAGGTATTTAAATAAAGCTGAAGACACTACCTATAATGGTGATACTTGGGGAGTCAGCTGCATTCCTTTTCATTGTAAGTGGGAAGTCATAAATGGAATTATGATTGGAATCCATTGGATTCAGTAAAAGTAGTCCATAGGTATTTCAGAAAACTGAATTGGGGATAGGTTATTAGACACTTAGTGCCTGAAATACAAAGCAATTTCACAGAACCTCTGTTTACTGAAGTGTACTAACAAACTATAGATGAAGCAGGCTTTTAGCCTATTATTTAAATAGTTGTCCCTAAAATTGACCCTGCCACTCTGCCAGAAAGGAAAAATAAATCAAGGGGGAAATTCCCCTTTTTCATGTGTGGAATTTCTACTTTATAATGCTGAAGGTATGGATAAAAATATGATAAGAAAGCCATAAAAACAGTAAAAAAATTCTTCACTCAGTGGACACGATGCTGTATGAGGTCGACCCGTGTCAATGAGTCTCACTGGGCACTTATAAAATCCACGTTAAAATTTATACTCTCCTGATTCATAAGCTGCTGATTTGAGATAAATGCTTTCAGAAGGGTGTTTTTTGGTTTCCAAGTAGTCTTATTAAGGGGTAAATGCACAAACAAAGTAGATGCCCAAAGACAAATGTCAACAGCATCTTGGGCCCCAAACTGGCGCTTCCATTATAATGATTCAAGGCTGTTGGCAGAGCAATAAGAGGGTGAAAAAATGGGCTGATTTATTTTAAAGGGAGCCTAAACATTGTGCTAATGGTGACAGTTGACAGTGAAAACACTGCTGAAATTGAGTGTGAGACAGAGGTTTTTTTTGATAGCCACAGGATGTCCTTGGAACAGAGTCTGCATCTCAATGAGCTGGGTGCCACTCACAGTACATTAGAAATAAATTAGTTAGGGTTGAACACAATTATAATGTCGGGGTAGTTTCTAGTCTGAGATCCATGTACTGGCTAAGAACCATGTCATATTGAGGAAAAGTTAGCTTGCTTACAAATACACAGCAGATTATTTCTAGACCTAGCATGACGCTTCTCTCCACCTTTCTCCTTCCTCCCACTGTTTCTTTTTGTTTAAAGCACAGCTTTGAGACTCACATCTCATCTCAGCTGCTTTTGTCAGGATAGCTAATGAGCTGGGTCGGGATGAGAAAAAAAACACAGTGGAAATGGGGTCATGGAGAGGTTAAACTTCATGAATTTATTCATTGGGATTCAGCTCACACCCTCCTGAAATGAGATGTCATCATTAAAATTGTGGATGACACTGTTGCACAATGATGCTAGAAGGACGTGAAGGAAATAGCATTTGTTTGGACTTTAATATGTGACTGTGATAAGAAAACAAGCCCAAACTGTACCAACCACATCAGAAACATCCTGAAAACAATCTATATAAGGTGTTTATAAGGGAGAAATGCTCCAATTTAATTAAAAAAACCCCACAGCTACAACAACAAAAAAGCAAGCTGTGATATCAACATTCTTTTCTGCTTTTCTGGAATTACAGTTGTGAGACATGTACAGCATGAGCATCTTGGGAATAAAATGATTGTTTATTTCATCACAGTACTTTTGATATAGCAGAAATATTGACCGTGTTTTTAATAGAGGCAAACTGTTTGAAAAGGGAAGAAAGCAGAGTCACAATCTATTGTGATGGAGCCTGGAGGGACCAGACTGATTGGAAGTGTGACCTGGAGCTGTGCTAGGGCTCACAGGGGTGACAAAAAGGGCCATCCTTTCCCCTGACCCAAGGCAGAAATCAGCCACAGCTGGGGCAGTCCTGACAGGTGACATTCTGGCCTCTTCATAAAGGCTCACAATTTTCTCCCAAAACATCTGATTTAGAGCATTGTTATCTTCTATTAGGTGCCTTCCGAGTGGCTGAAAGAAGTCTTCCTTGCTGTAACCTTGTTGAGACCATTAGTTTGTGCTCCATCCATGATAAACCCTTTCCTCTTTGCCCTCTGTGTATTGAAAACTGTCATCCCATCCTCAGTTTTCTGTCCCTTTATCTTATAACACCCCTTTTCTCATGCCCATGTCAGGGTGTCTGCTGCCTCCCATTTCCCTCTGAATTCCCCCCTGGCTCCCATCACCTAAAACATCTCCAGCCTTTCCTGGCTAGTTGCAGGATGCAAATCTTATAAACCAACTCTGAATTTGTACATCCAGCTATTGCAACAGGAAGTCTCAGTTATGGATGGTATTTTCCCAACCATCCTTAAGACTGCCTTAATTTTTGAGAATTTATGGGATTCTGAAGGTAAGTGGGTTGCCCACAGAAAGGTTGCTGGCTCATCAGTGAGATTTACAGCCCACTAATGACTCCATGATAAAGTAAATACAGAATTGCTGGGCCATTGGGGAGCTGTCACAGGAGAAAATTGACAGCAGTTTCTGTTCCTTTCTAAAGCCTCTTTTCTCCCGATGTGAAAAAAAAAAAAAGGCAAACTAAAAAACCCAACAAGAAGCAACCGAGCTTGATCTGTGTTTCAAGAAGAGACTTGAGTTACAACAAAATAGAATCTTTCCAGTTCAAGATAAAGCTTCTGGCTTTAAATGTAGCTGAGATGAAAGGAAGTCAGGTCTGAATAAATGCTGTGGAATGCTAAACAGGATTTCTACCAAACAATAATGGCATGGCCCTCAGAAGAAAGCCTGCTTGCCAGTTATCCTCCAGTGCAGTGTAATTACCATCCATTGCATCGTGACTCTCCCATTTGGAACAGCCTCGTTTTACAGCTGAGGAGAAAATGTATAGAAGGCAATGTCCCAGGAGATACCAATTGTATTGGCAGGGAAGGGAAGTGTGCACACATCCAGTAGATAAACTAGGCTGTAAATTGATTTTAATGGAATTGAGATTTCCTAGGAAACAAAGACCCTTATAATTTTCTCGCAGTGCCTGTGGCACTTTCTCTGCTCTGCATTGGTGATGTCTGCTTGCATTTTGTATTGATCTGGGAGAGACTGACCTTCTGGATAGCCCTTATCACCACACTTCATTGGTTTTGTACTCCTGAGCTTTCAAAGGCATTGCTGTACCCCTACTGCTGGGTTCTTTCTCCTCTAATCAGCTACCCCGGGGAAGAGAGAGACTGTAAATTAATTTTTCTTTTCTCTTCTTCAAGTAAAAATATTATAAGATGAAGGAAATACCATATTTATCTGTGATATTAGCTACTAAGTGATAATGCATCTGAACACAAGAAACATTTTAATCAGAGCTTGTATCTGCAGAGTTTCAATACTGAGAAGTGCCAAGCACCTGAAAGGCAAACCCTGCCTTTGAGAAAAGCACCTCACACATTGAAAGGAAGTTATTTTCCACTTGTCTCAGTGCATTTCAGGACTACAACTGCATAACCTTAAGCAAGGTAGCCACGAAAGGCAGGTTCTTGCAGCAGCATTCTGGCTTAGGTGACTTTTTCAGAATGCTGTATGAGCTGGGGATTTTTTTAAGCTCAAGTAAACAGATGAAAAAATTTGGTGCGGAGAGGCAGAATAAAAAAGTCACCTGGAAAATATCACATAAATGGAACTGCAAACACTGATCTTAGCAAAGACCTGGAGGAAAATGCCAGCCAGAATTACACATTACCCTGAGAAGAGCAAAGCACTTTTTCCTAGAGCTATTGAAGCTTCTGTTCTGCATCTACAAGAATACACTGTGTTTTACTTTGCAGATGTCCTCAGCTCACTCACTTCACTCCTGGTGGTATTCAATCTGGAATTCTTTCCGTGCAAATTGTCCATACATCATGGACAAGCAACAGAATTATGCAGATTGTGACAAATTAGTTCATTTGCTTTCATTTGCTGTCAAGCATTACTTTGAGGCAGAGGAGGTTGGAAAGTGGAACAGCAAAGAATTTCCAGGGAAATGGCAAAAATTTGCAGACATAGGCACATGAAAGCTGAACTGTAAGGTGGTGGTATGGGACAAACTTCCATCCAAACTACAGATAGCTAGGGCAAGGAAAAGCTGTGTCAAAGAACAAAATTTTGGGAAAAAATTAAGTCTGAGATACTCCAGGAAGACCTAATTCTGCCAAGGAGCTGTTTGAAGTGGGCAGCTGGAAAGTAGGACTTGGAGAAAGGTTCAGAAATGTCATAATATTACTTCTTTATTTTGCATAATTACATTTTTCCCACAAGAATTATGATGATGTTTCCAGTACTCCTACCACAAAACAGAGCAAGCCAAAATCAGCAAACCCCACACACCACTTCCTCTGAGGCAGGCAAGATATGACATTTCAAAGCCTCAATCATCTGGTCTCTCTGAAGGCATTGCTTTTAGCTTCCACCCTTACAATCCTATTTGAAACCCATATCAAACCACTTAAAATGAAGAATGATAGATTTAGATTAGATATTAGGAGGAAATTCTTTGCTGTAAGGCACTAGAACAGGTTGTTAAGAGAAGCTGTGGCTGCCCCATCCCTGGAAGTGCTCAAGGCCAGGTTGGATGGGGCTCTGAGCGACCTGGTCTGGTGGAAGGTGTCTCTGCCCATGGCAGGGCATTGGAACTGGATGGTCCTAAAAGTTTTTTTCAAGCCTAAACCATTCTGTGATGATTCTATTCCCATTCCAGGAACAGCCTGAAGGGACAGAAGGAAGGTGGCTGTGCTACATAGCCATGGAATGATGCCAAGGTGCTGCTTGATCATTCAGTCCCTCACTTGAGGATACTGATACCCAGGACAGAACACGTGCATTGACTGTGAAGTGTTTCACAACAGTGCCTTTCACACACAGGTAGAAATTGCATCTGTGCTAAGGCTCCTGACCCCAATCCATAATTCCTCCCAGAAGGAAAAAAAAATGTTGGCAAAATAAAGTTATGCCTGACCTCAGATCTTAATAAAGAGAGACAAGAATCAGAAGGCAGAGCTCTGGAATGATGAGAACTAACTCATATTCTCATTTCTGGCAACATTTCTCCCGGAGACCTGAGGGAGTCATTGTGTCCCTGTGTGCCCTGCTTTCTCCATGTAAACAGAGGCAGCAGTGCTTACCCTCACAAAGGTATTCTGAGATCTGTCACTGAAAACTGCTGTGGGCATTTAGAACTGCCTGGGAAAGTCTGTGGGTTTTGTTTCCTAGAGAATAACCAGGATGTGCAGCTTCTACACAGCTTGGAGGTGTTTACACATGGCTGTACAAATCAGCCTGTTGCCAATGACAAGTTCACGAGGACTTTGGGAGCCTCCATGTATTTATTTTCCCCTGATGTGCATGATGATTAGGCTGCAAATACAACACATTTGGATTTCCTGCCACTGTTTCTCTCTTACAGGCAATTTCTACCCCAGTTGCCCTATTGCACCTGGTGGAGAAGGAGGATGAGGGAGAGAAATCTGAGCAAAGACACAATTCCTTACAACCCTGCTTCATCTCTCTGGCAACTGAGGCCCTGGGGCAAACCCTTCTCTCCATGGCCAGCTGTCCCAAAGGGTGTCTGAGACCCTTGTGAGCTGTGTGGTGCCTCTCCATGATGCCAACCTGGTACAGGCTTGCTGTCACCAGCTCTTCAGCTCAGCCTTGCTCTCTACTGTGGGAATTTGACGTTTTTAGCTCAAAGGAAATCCCACTCATCTTTATTGACAGGAATATTATTCTCCTAGAAGGGAAGAAGGCTGAGTCAATTTGGGGGACCCGTTTCCTAGACCTTCTTACTGAGTCTCCTCCTTAAGTCTCCTTCTTATAATGAGATAAATCCCCTCTGTCTGAATTTGCAGTGCCTATCATCACACAGGGCACAGACACTTCATGTCCCTTTGAGGGCTCCAGATCTTTGCTGCTGGGGAGAAAAAGAGAAGAAAATAAAATGGGAGAAAAACTCCCTTGGGGAGATGTGACAAACCTGGTTTAGTGGAAGGTGTCCTGTGCATGGCAGGGACTTGGAAATAAGTGATCTTTAAGGTCTCTTCCAACTCAAAACCTTGTATAAGTTTATGAAATTCAAGGACCAGGAATGCTATGCAGAACCACGTGGTTGTTGCTGCAAAGAGCTGTTCTCAAAGGCTCAGAGATAAAAGATGAAAATACAAATATTTTATTCCCAATCTAACTCTCCTTTAATTCAATTATTTGTCTAGCTTCAAAAGTTCAGGAAATAGTCTCTTTTTTAATGTATGTGAATTGATGGTGTTTCTACTGCATTATAATGTGTGATTTGATACAGATTTATGCATGAGAAAGCTGTGCTTTACCTTTGTGTGCCCCACTTATATGGAAGCTTGGAGCAGATTCATTTACCTCCAGAAGGCTGCATGGATCTGACAAGTGCACACTGACAAAAAATTCTTTGCACTTGATTTTCAGGACAGTCAGATTATTACACATCATTTTTTTCTTCTCCGTTTGGCTTTATTCTGCTTTTTTTCCCCCTTAATTTGCTTCATTAATCTTACACTTTCCATCCTCTTTCCTTATCCTACATGCCATCCTCACAGGTTTTCCTGTTTGATGGCTGAAATATAACATGGAACAGCTACTTTTACGGCTACTTCTGACAGTACAAGTGGAAGGAAAAGGGTGATGAGGCTTCACATAACTGCCACAGGTTCCTGTAAGTTGACTTTTAGGTTTTTTTTCATTTTTTCTTGATTTGGAATTAAAGGAAAATCAAACAACACAATGTCTTTTAGATGATCTTTAAGATTCCTTTCAATACAAACCATTCTGTGATACTGTGCCAAGCTATGGAGAGACTCACTATCTCCAAAAATTTCCTTCTATGAGACATGTCTCTTAACAATATCATTTCTTTTGCTATGGAACCCAGTTATTATCACTCCTGCCTCTCAGATTTGAATGGATTTACACTAAAAGTTTTAAAGCAACAAATGTCAAAAGAAAATAAAACCAACTTCCTAAACACATGAAAGTGTTATCGTGTGAATATTATTTCCTGTCATACAAAAGGACATAGTGGCTGTTAAAATTGGAGTGGTTGGAAGAGGTAGAAGCCTGGAAAGCCTCTCACATGGCTCCACCAATGCTCTTGGCCTTCAGCAAGGAAGAGACACCTTAGAAGACAGCAAATATGGTTGGCAAGATGATCCAGCATGACTACAGCCGTCTTCAAAGAGTAGCAGGACCAGAACATTGCTCTGGTGGAGTGCCAAGCTTCATCTGGCCAAGAGCTGAGGTCCATTTTTGTGGCCCAAGTACCCCTGCTGCTGCCATGCCCGCCTGTCCTCCAGCTCAGTCAGGCAGAGACCTTTGGTTCAGTGTTGGCTCATTGTGAGTTCTGCTTTAAACAGCTGATTTCAGTCACATTTCTTCCCCGGGTTTGTTTGAAATCTGTCCGAAGGCAGATCCTGTCTTTGCCCCTCATGGCATCCAGCCACTCAGCACCAGCTGTCCCAGCACAGCTGTGGGGCTTTATTTAATATAAATCTGCAGTTTGGAAATGCTCTGGATCCATTCTTTTCACGCCATGGAGGGGTCTATCCTGCAAATGGGACATCAAATTGTAAATAATGTCACTCATCTTTACAGGAAGAGATGACACTCAATTAATAGGATGGCAAAGTTCATATGCTATCCAATAATTAGAAAACAAGGGGAAAGACAGACCACTTAAAAGGGTTTCCTGCTGTGACAAATTCCATGGATAATAACATTTTCATACTGCTGTAAAACACTGCCATGTTGGCTGTAAATTCTCCAGCAAGGGTAATGAGTTGTAGTAGAGTTTGACTTTCATTTGTTTTGTAGTCAGATACCCAAGCCTCTCTGAAAATAAAAGCACGATGCTTGCATTGCTTCATCAATTGATCCAAACCATATCTTAAAGAAGCAGCTCTGCTCCCCCTCCAGTGCCTAATTTCAGTTGTCTAATTAAAGCAATATCATTTGCATTTCTGAGGTATGTGGCTTTTGCTCAGCACAAACAAACACCATGTCCATGATTTAATTATATTCTTTTTTTCCTCTAGCAGCTCACTTTTCATATCTTTTTGTACATTGGTTTCAGTTTATTTATTTATATTATCTTTAACTGAAAATCTCAAACACTCCTGTCCCTCCTTCCACCATAAATTCTTGTGGCAGATACCAGCTTTTTTCCTCATCTGCAAGCAGTTTCTTAGCACAAAACCCTAGGTAAAGCCTACTTCACAGTAGATAGCATTTCAAATCTTCATGGGCTCAACCCTTACATTTTGTTTGTAACTTTGTTAACCTCAGAATACAGCAAGTTCACAGCTTATGCTTTTGAGTTTGTTTGCTTTTTGGTCTAAATTCTAATGAAAGGGACCTCTCCTCCCATCCTCCCATTTCCTCCTGAGATTAATTGAAATGCAGCCATCTAAACCCCTAGTAATTTGTTTTGAAGCCAGCTATTTCCTCAAACAGATGCAGAAGATGAAAGCTGTTGATAGGAGTTGCAAAGGCTTTTTTTTCCGTGTCCCATTGCTACATGCCACCTAAATCCCTGGCTTTGCTCCCATATCTCCTGACACATGTATCTGAGCTCCCATGGACAAACCCTGCAGGGCTCACAGTCTTTAGGCTGACCTGCCAGGGGCTTGGTTTGCTTTCTGCTGAGCAGTTTGGTGATGGGCTGTGACTGTGGCAGCAGAGGAGGTGGGAGCAGTGTTTTTAGCATTTAGGGTTATCATTTCACATTGCCACTTCAGGGGCCACATTTTTCCACCCTTTCCCAGCCTGAGCAGCTGCTGGGGCAGCCCTGGTAGTGTGGAAAGCAGGAAGGATGGAGATCTTTCTGCTTCAACTTGTAAAAATAACCAATGACCAGGCACATTTACCGAGCATGGGAATTCAAGGCAGCACAGGGATTAAGGGGGCAGATTTAGATTAGGCACAGGGAAGAAAATCTCTCCAATGAGGGTGGCTAGACACTGACACAGGTGTCAGCGTCCCCTGAGAGGGTCAGGGGATACTCCATCCCCAGAAACATTCCTGGCCAGTTTGGATGGGGCTTTGAGCAACCTGGTCTAGTGGAAGGTGTTCCTGCCCCGAGGTTGAACAAGATGATCAGCAGCATTGCTTCTAAGCCAACCCATTCTGTCATTCTGTGATTCTATAATTTACCAAGTCATTGACTGGAAGATTAAAACTCTTCTTTGATATCTGCATGGTAGCATTAGCAAAAGCTGTTCTCTTCCTGAAGGCTGCACGTGACCAGATTGTTGGGAGAAAGCTCCTGCTCCTTTTTGTTGTCCCTGCAGTTAGCTTGATTTCATCTGAGTCATTCCCATTCTTCACATGTCATGTTCTGCATATGCTCACTGCCAAATTTACATCCTGAGCTGGCTGTGTCAAAACCTTCTGCACAATTATTTTCTTTTTCCCCTTCTCAAATTTAGATGCTTTCTTTCTGGGACTGAATCCCAATTTCCTTCTGTTTCTTGCTGTCTTTAGTTTTCAGTGTGTTTGGGGTGGGGGATGTTTCCACAATCCTGTTGGTGTTGGGAAGCTGCTATGTTTCTGTTCCATCAGCTTTCCACACAGCCGACCATAAAATTAATCCTACATTCCTAAAACCTTTCAGAACACTGTAAAAATTACCCAGCAGGTCCATTTATTTGCTGTAAGGGATTTTTTTTTTTTTTAATTCAAATTTTTATTTTGTCTTGGTCTAGTACTTTGCATCTCAATGCTCCCATTGGTAAAAGATGAAAGAGGCATCTAAGGGCCACATAAGCAGGGAGACATGTAACCACTGGGCTCTGAATCATGGGTTTTTTTTCCCTGCTTTTGTTTCCACTGGCATTGGCAGTGTTCATAACCCAAAAGAATCTGTTAGAAAATGGTCTTCAAAGTGCACTTCTATTGCTGCTTGACTGGATTTGTCTATGGGTTTTTTGGCCGTTACTGAAGCGTCAACTTGAAAATCACTGAAAACCAACAATTCTTAATGAGTAAGACTTTACCAAGCAGGTATTTAAATAAAGAACAACAAAACCCACTTTTCTCTCAACTCCAGCAGCTTTTGATTGCATTGAATACTGTCAAATGGGTTAGAGTCATGCGTGAAGTTTGTCACTTCTGAGTTTCTGACAGTACCTACCTCAACGTACGACACGCCTTGAATTCTAAACGGTTTTATTGAAATTTATTGAAGTATTGCCATCTGCCATGTAGCACTCTTCTTCCCAAAGGCAACTGGGAAAAAAAAAGGCAAAGTGGCTGCATCTTGTCAGTAGAATTTTTTATTTCTGGGAAGTATGAACATTCCAGTTGCTCCATAAAAGTAGTCACTGCGCCACATTCAGCCCATCTATTCCAGCACGAGTTTGATACTAAAATACAATTTCCCACCTGGGGCCTTCTGTGGTTCTACATGCATAAATAGGCAAGAGGACTAAATTTTCTTCAGTTTCATAGTGATATAAAAACTTCAGAGTTGGCAAACTGGCCTCCTTGTCCAGATTTCTGAAGGACACCCTCCATTGGAAGGTGGGCCCTCACTGTTTCCCAGCATGTTTCCATCAATACTGAAGGACCATGCACAGCAGCTGCTTCCCATCATGGACTCATCCATGGTTCCACACATCAGGAGATATAGCATCTCACTGAGAGATTCCTTCAGAATCCAAAATATTACTCAGGATTTTATTTGGTGTTATACTGAAGAGTTTTTCCAAGATATCAAAATGGCTTGGGTTGGATGAGATCTTAAAGCACATGTAGTTCCAATCCTCCCATTTTGGCCACCTTCCAGTAGACCAGGTTCCTCAAAGCACCATCCAACTTTATAACAGAGGAGAATAATCAAGCAGAATACTAGATCTCTTGGCAAAAATTAAGTTTTATTATCAGAAATATGTTTATCGTTTACTGAACAATACCTAATATGAAATAACCATCCCAAGCACCACAATACCACTACTTCATTATGTGCTTTAGACCATTTTTCCCAAGGTAATGTAGGGATATGTACTCATCAGGAATGGCATCCTTGTTGTAAGATATTAAATGAAGTTATTTTTTGTTTTGTTTTGTTTTAACCTTTGAACCCGCTATGAATTACGGTATCATTTTAAGTGTTGAAATGGAGAAGGTCCTTTTTAATTCAGTCTCTCTGCCTGATCCACATTAGAAAGAAGAGTTATTTTCTTTGGAGACTAATGCTTCGATAAGATCTGTCTGTATCCAACTATCTGATGAGCTGGGAACTCGAGATCCAATGTCACCTTTCATTTTACTTACTCCTTTATCTGTCCATGGTGCAGGGATCTGGGGATACAATTACTCAAAAGTTTTCAGAATGTTTTCTTAGCCATAATTTATAAATTAAGTCCCCAAAGAATTATCATTTTTTAATCACAAATGAAATAAGATTTTCTGAAAGTAAAAAAAAAAAAAAACAAATAAGATTTTACAGGTGTGAAAGCTGTAAATCATATCTCCTAGGGTTACCTCTTGGCATTTGGAGTCCAAAACATAAAGTTTTGCCACTGTTACTCAGAGGCCACCTATGCTGTATTGGCCTAACGTTTTGACTAAACAAGTAAGAAATTGGTTCATCTGGTAAAACATTAACCAGGCTAACAAGCAGTTCTTGGCTCCACATAAGTAGATAGTCAGCTTTTTAATTTGTGACAAAATTTTGTGTAAAACACCTTGGACTAGGATTTTGAGTTGTACCTGTTCCCAGTATTGTATTTTGATCTAACCACCTGACTCTATTTTAATGTTTAATGCTCTGTTTTGAAATTCAGGCTTGCTACTTCAAAAGAAAATGGCCTGGAAGGACGATTTAAATAAATAATGATCAGTCAGTTATTATTATTCAAGACAGCCTACAACATAATGTATATTTTAACACCAATGGGGTTGATATAAGGAAGTTATTGTACTAGTAATGCAATTGCTAAAAATTGCAAAACAAAACCTCAAAACAAAACACAGTTTGGGGCTATTTATTTACTTTTGTTACTGTATCTATATCTAAAGCAAGGCTTCTCACAGATCCTCTGTATAGCACTTTTTATGCTCCATATCTTGCCTTCCCTGATTAACTCCCATTGATTTCCAACCCTGCCTCCTCTATTTAAGCATTAAGATTAAAAATGTTGCCTAGCATGTCCCTGGGCATGCCCACTCCATCTCTTTTTATCAGCCAAAGTCATCATGAAGGAGGAATCACAGGAATCTCACTCTGGGCTCCAGAAGCCATTAAAGCTTGACCTGTGACTCTGGCATTCCTCATGTCTCCTGTGCAGCCATTCCTCTGCTGCCACAGAAACTCCACAGAAACTCCCAGTTATTGCTGGCAGCCATGGCCAGCTGCTTTGATCACCTGCCTTGCAGGGCATGCTTCCTGTAGAGGAAAATTATGGGCACTGTTCCATTGCTCCAGCTACAAAAGCAAAACTCAGCGTTTTCCTCAGCTTCTTCCTAAGTCAGGACATGCTAAAATAAAAACACCAAAAATGCAGGCATTATTTTTACTGTGTCTGCCCAGTGGGGAAGATGCTCAGCTCATGGGATTGCTTTAGAGGCGTGATGAGAAAAATGATCATCCCATGTGGATGGGGATTCCCTGCACTTGTTTTGTTGACCATGAGAAAGGTGGTTTTTATCTTTTTTTTTTTCCATTAAACACTGAAAACAAAAATTTCCATTCCTGACTATTTTTCCATTCCTGACCTACCACCTTCTTATGGATACATCATCTTCCATTCAAAGGCCTATCCCTAAGCTTGTGCCCTGTCTTACACTGGACTTTTCACATTCTCATATTTCATACTTCTCATGTCCTTTATATAGCTGCATGCATATTTACATAACCATATGAAAATGTATATTTTCAGATGCCTTTTGTTTTCATTAATTTTTTAGAAAAGTTGTTCTGGTGCTTTGTTTCATGAACACAACCTTAAAAATGCTGCTGAGAAATAAATCAAAACAAATTACATAAGGTACAGAGCCCGAGTAGTGCCAAGGTTTTCTTTTCTGTGCTGCACATGCAATGTTTGTCTAGTCAATTAAGAACAAACAGAGCACAACTAGCTCTGAATTTAATTTCCTTGAAGCTAAATAAAGACCAAACAAAACCATCCTTGTTACGATTCCCATCTTCAAAGGAGTTTATTTATTTCCTTTATAGGTCTGGACAGCCTTGAGCTCTCTGTGTTTAGGTTAAATCAGCTCCAGAATCCTCCTGTCCCTCTTAGCTGTAAACAATGTTGAAGTGGGACTGATACCTCAGGATTGAAGCTGAAGTCAGTGGGATTAAGTGGAAAAATGTTGCCAAGAAGCCGGAGTAGCCCTGGCCCAGACTCTGATGGTCCTGAGCCCCAGCAGGTCCCCAGCACTGGGAGAGCAGCTGAGAACACCAGAGCTCCCTGTTTATTTGCTGGAAGGGGCATCTGTTCCAGCCACAGCAAACCAGCACAGTGGAGACAGCTCTTTGACACACGTGAAGGCCCGTCAGTCTCTGTGGTACACTCAATAACCCCCTTCATTTTCGCTTTTTTTTCCTCTTAAAGCTGAGAGCTGCACCTCCATGTTAGAAAATTTAAACTGCTTTTGTCCACTACATTCCTATTTGCAAAGGGTTTGCATCCCTCACAGATTACTAAATAAATCCCAGCATCAAGTCTAGATTTTTGACTAGCCATAAATAGTCCACATTTTTTCTTCACAGTATTCAAAAGAAATATTCTTAAGCCTGTAAACTGCCCATGAGGAAAACAAATTGTCATTTTTTTTTCTCTGAAAGCTGTTGATGGTGAAGCTAGGTGGGAGAAATGAATCCAGCCCAGGTGTGATGAGTGCTGGATGTCTGGTGAGGACCTCAGGGGCAGCACAGGGAGGGGAACTACAGCCTAAGAGGTCACCTGGCAAGCATTTCTTGTTTGAGGATACTTGGGATACCTTGGCATGCAGAAATTCTGCCTGTAATGGGTCAGGTGAGGACAGGGATTTGTGTGAAAGCTAGAAAAAAGGAGCGTGGGAAAATTGATTTCAGCCCATGATATCTTTCTGTTGTCTGCTGGGGTTATTTAATAGGTTTTGATACGCCTTTTAAAAATAACGTGGTATGTGAAAAGTTCAGTTTTCATCCCAAGGTGTGGTCTGTGCAGCATGTTCAGACAGAGGGCCCCTGAAATTTTATAGCCTTGGCTCTCCACCTTGTAGCTCCTGGAGCCTAGAGTTTTCCAGCCCTCTAGTAACCTGGTTTAAGTAATTCTCTGGTAGAACACAGGTCATGCATGGCACACTTTCATCAAACTTCTTTTTATGTCATGGAAGTAAATAAATAATAAACAAATTGGATTGCTAGTAATAAGCAGAGAGTAAAAGAGTGTTTATCAAGGAAATGATGATGAATAATCCTCTGACCTCTGGTTAGAAAGAAGAAAACCGTGAAGAAAAAAAATGATAATTTTATTTTAGATTCAGATTAGTTATAAATGCATTTTAGTACTTTTGGAGCCAGTGAAGACAAGATTACCTGTGTTAACTAATAATGGAGATTTTTTTAAATAGACATTACAATTACAATATGAAATATGGTGAGAACATGCTATACGTAAACTGTATAGAGAAACCAACAAGATTTTTCTCCTTCTTGAACAGGGAGCTCTTTCTGCTATTGCTCTGTGATGAACACTGGCCAGAAGAAACAGAAAGCTGACACCAGGGCAGGGCTGTGCTGAGAATACTGCACTTGGAAGAACAGCAGAGATCCCTGATGACATTTCAGTACCTGAAGAAAACACAATAAACATGGAAAACTTTAAAAGTTATTTAAAAATCATTTTTAAAAAGAAGTAATTCTCCTCAGACTCCACTGTTATGTGAGAAGTTCTGTCCTCCAAGAGCAATGTCTTTTAATGAAAGTGATGTTTAATTTATGTAGATAGAATAATTTTAAAACACTTTTAATTCAATTTTTTATCCTTATTGTTACAAATATCTGATCTTTTGTAGTTTTGAAAAGCTAGAAATGGTGAATATTTTTACCAAGCTTGTCACTAAATTCTATCATCATACTGGGCATGTTCTGCAGGTTGTCTGTTTCTTAATCTCTTCTTATAATTGCAGAAATCATTGCACATACCCTAATTTGCACAGTACTTTCAGATCCAGGGGGAACATACTGTAAAAGCATAAAGTGTTATCTTACTGGTGACATGTATATTAAAAATTACTTCAGATCTTGCGTGGAGAAAATGTTGCCAAACCTGAAAGTAATTTTTATTACATCCTTTTCCTATTATGCAGGCAATATTATATCTGTCATAAAGCCCTAACACATGCTTTTTTTTTTTTTTTTTATTAGATGTAATTTTACAATTAGTTCCACAGTATAGCTCAGGAGACAAATGAGACCGACAAAAGTATTTAAGTGTTTCATCTTTAGCATGCATGATGGTTCAGACATTACCAAACTGAATTTCCAACCATCCTCTGGGATTGAAGATTGGCCATGAGCTGCTGGTGAGCTGCACCCTGCCTGGAGAAGTCATTCTTGTGCTCTGAGCTGTCCCACCACCATCACCACCATCATCATCATCATCATCTGCCTCACTCTGGGGTCTGGGAAAGCCACATAACCCACCAGTGAATTGGGCTGCTTGTTTTTCTAGTGAAGAAAAGCAGGAAAAGTCAGATTTGGACGGGAAACATTTCCAAAAGACAGAGTTAGTCACAAGGAAGGTTTCGGCACGATAACACTGAGGAGGAAATCCTATCAGTGTGAGCAAGAGCTAGAATAAACAAGTCACTACAAATACTTCTTTCCCCTTTAATAAATATTTGACTGAGGTCATCAGCCTTGCCTGAACTGGACATGTATTTGATAACACAGACCATTCCCTGCCTGTTACAGCTGAAAATTGGGTTTGCTTGTTTTAGAAATCAGAGTTTGCAAATCTGTTTGCACCCAAAATCTGTTTTCTGCCCTGTACATCAGCAAACAACACAAACCTGTTAGTACTCAGGAATACTGTAAATATGTAATTTCATGGTCTCTCTTCTTGTTAATCAAAGCTAGTTAGTGAATATTTCTTCTCCATCCTAGCCCACAAAAGAATTATTTTTTCTGAAAAGTCATTAAGATCACAGCACCCAGAGCCATGTGCCCATGAGGTACAGACAAACCAAACTTTAGCAGGTGACTTCCACACCACCATGCTCAGCACATCACTGATGATGCAAAAGAGATTAGGGGACAAGGCTCTCCACTTTAGTTGTCTCAATGACACTGTTTGGTCTATAGGGAAGAAATAATTCAAGCATTCCTCCAAAAATTTTGTGTTTTGTTTAGGCACACTCCATTTCAAAGTGCTTAGGTACACGGGATGAAGGATGGGAACAAACCTGAGAAGCATTGGAATTGGTTATGACCAATTGCAGTCTGTTCCCCTTCACCTTTGCTTTACTCCCCTTCACCTCTGCTTTCTGAATTTTCTACCCAAATATCAGACCCCAGCCTGGGGCTGCAAAAGCTCTCTGGCCAGCAGAAAGAACTGGGATCTTTCCAACCAGCCCCTGGCTTTTGAATGGTTTTTTTTGAATGTTGAAGCTATCAGCTTCTTGGCATCTGCTGCAAGATTATTTTCCTGTACCATATATCTGTAAGTATGTGGTCTCATCGTTCCAATGCATGAGATATCAAAATATTTGAATCCCTAAAGAGGCAGCAGCCATCATCTATGAGTTGGGGAGAAGATCTGTGTGATTTCACAAGCAAGCATGGCAATATTTCCTCAAATCCTGTGAGGTTTGCACAGAATGTGCTCTGCTTCATTCTCTAAAGCACAACACAGCTGATAACTCCTGAGGAAACTGCCCGGATTCCTGGCAACCAGAAACCACAGCAGCCTCATTTTCCTTACATTGATGCTGCTGGAGCAGCAACTTCTAAAAATGTCATGTTTCTATCCATAATGCAGGGTTTCTCATAGCCAAAGATCTCACAGGAACTACAGCAAAGCTGTTGCAGCTCTGTGTGAGAGACTCAGGAAAATACATTTTGTCCTAAAAGCTAAAGAAAAACATGGCACAAATTGCCAGGCTGTCCGAGAGCCAAAGTACTTGGTAATTTTCTTATCTCAAACTCTCTCCTATAAATTGGGTACAGAAAGGACTCAGAGATCAGCAGAGTTTGCAGATTAAAATACCACCACCATTTATTGTAGCTGAGGAAAGGCATTATGGGCTGGTGCTCCATAAGGAGCCCCAAGGGGAGGGAAATCCTCGGACCTCCAAAATCTGTGCTTACCATCACATCTCCTGCCTTATCACATCAAGTCCTTCTTCCACAGGCCATGGTATAAATATTTAAGAGGAGGAAAATTTCTCAAGCATTTTTCTACTGCTATATTTCTTCTAATATTTTTTTAAATCAGTTTCTCAGTGTGTTCTCAGTAGATCCAAAGAATGAGCAAAGTCTTTCTGTGGCTAATCTACTGAACATAAATTCTCAGACAGTAGTGAAAGCTTGTGTGACCTCATGGATAAAGTGTTTGCTTCATATTTTGTAGGTCGTAAATTCAAATCCTGTTAATAGTCTCTTTTTATTAAATGTCTCATAGCTTATTTTCAGTGGCATAATTACACACTAGGTCAGTTAATTATTACTGAATTCCTCCAGCAACAGCAAAAAGGGCAAACTACCCTCTAAAAGCAACTTAGAAAGTAATACTTACAAAATGATTAGCAATTTAAACAGTCCAATTAAATGAGACAATTAAGTTTAAGTAGTTTTCTCATTAGAGTAATTTTCTGTACTCATAACTGCACAGCAGCCTTATAAGGCTTTGTGGGAACTGGGGAACTCGATGCATTNACAGAAATGCAGTCCAAGTGACTCAGCATCCAAGACAAGCACATTTATCTTTGGGACATGTTCATTGTTCCACCTGCATAATGGCATATTATATTCTATTAAGAACAGAGTGTTATGGCAGGAGTATTTACACATCTTTAATGCATACAGCCCTTTTGTACAATAAATGTTTCATTGTTTTCCCATCAATGGCAAATGCAGTTGCTCTGCTCACATATTTATTTTTCTCTGTGGTGAGCTGTAATTCTGTTTGGAGTTTCAGTGTGTGTCTCATACAGCAACTACAGCCAGAAGTATAACCAGCTCCTTTATGACTCCCAAATTAACTTTTAACCTTCAGTTTCCTATTTCCTATGTAACTGTCACAAAATAAATACCAGCTCCATGGCCACTCGTATGCAAACGTCCTGGAACCCTTTTGGCATTGCTACAGGAAAAAGGAAACAGGACTTTAACTCCTTGAGAACTGAGTCATCACTAGCCTTTGAAAGTGTAAACACTGGGAAGCATATCAGAAAAGCAGAAATGAACAAAATGAACTTCTTTGGAGACAAAGAAGTCTATACTGTAAAGGAGTGAACCCACTCCAGAGATGAGAAAACTCCCATGTCTGAAGGTGGTGTTAAAACAACAGCATTAATGAGGGCACAGGAAAAGCAAACCAAAACAAACCAATTAAACATGGTATTTTATGTTTTGACCTCCCTTTAAGCCAGCAACATAACAATTACGGGCAATTTTTTTTTCCTAAAAGACTGCTTTACTCAGGAAAACTTCAAAACCTGATGTGCTTTGATAAGAAATATTCTTTTAAAGTAAACCTGAACTAAGGGTTTAGAGCTAAATAATAGGGGCCTGAATTAAAATCCTGGAAAGGTTTTAGGTCAGGTCAATGAGCTTACTAGCACCTAGAAAATAAGTGCTGCTTTCAGATATCTGTTGCAACAGAGGAACCACAACCATAGCTTATGATAGGATGTTCTCTTATCAGTTTGAAAACGAGGCTCCCAGACAATCTTCCCCAAGCTTTCAGATGTTTTATTTAGTGATGATTTCTTGCAATGTGAGTGAAAAATCCTATGAAGAGCAGATTATCCCCTCTGAGGGCAGGAACCTAGATACTAACATAAAAAATCATTTTCCTAGTTGCTTCCTTTCCAGATATCCTGGGAACAGAGTAAAGGAAAGGGCTGCTGTGTCTGTTAGGGTGCTCTCTTTGCAAGAGCTGCTTTTACCAGAGGAGGTAGCACTCCTCTGAAGTTTTTCAAGCTTTCTCCCAATGTCCTGCTTCTTCTCATCAGCCTAGAAGTGTAGAGAAAATTTTGAAGGGACTGGAACCTCTGATTCTGGTGAAGAATGCTCTGATCACAGCATCCCACTGGCTGTAGGTACCTGCAGGTACCAGGGGCTGCCCCAGGTCCTCACTGCCCTTTTCTGCAGGTACCATCAGCCCCAGAGCTCAGCTGCAGCTGAAATAGAAAAGGCTGATCTGCAATCACAAAACCAAAGTACAGCCCTCTGCAGGGCTCTGCACAGCCCTGTTCTGATTTTGTTGTTGTTGTTGTTTTTTGTTCTTGTTTTTAAGTATCCAGAACATTATTAAGCATAAGCAACTGAAATAGATTAATTTTCTTACAAATAAGTCTATCAAATACTAAGAATTAATATAGCCCCGCTATGTAAAGGATTCCTCAATAGTCACTAACAAGGAAAAAAATTGAAACCAAACCCACAAACAGCTCAAAAAACCCCAAAAGCAAAACCCAACAACTCACCCACACCCCACCCCTAGAAACACCCCCAAAAGCAACCAAAAAACCCCAAGTCCAAACTAAAAGCCTTTTCTGCCCTGAATGCTCCTTTTAAAGATTTTAACACCCCTGGGCTCCACTGACAATCCCAGGCATAAGACATAAGTTCTGCAGGCAAGGCATTGGAGGAGTGATGGATAAATTTATATCAATATAAACTTTGGACAAAGAGTTTAAAAGGCAGTGTTTATGTCTGGAGGTGAGCTCTCAGCAGGGTGGAGCCAATATCTAGTGATGCTTGTGGGACTGGCTGGAAGGGAGGAGGTGAGTCAAGAGAAAACGGTGAATATGTAAAATTACTCATTGTAAATTCCTTTTTCTTGTAGGAGTGAGTTGTAGTCCTAGAAGAAGAGGGATTTTATATTTTTTGATGCACTGTAGCAATGAGGGTTTAGTAAGACTGAAGGCTGCTTTAGATCCTTGAGAAATGTCTCCTGTGACTACACATGAGGGAAAAGAAAGAAGATAAAAGGCAGATGGTAGAGGAAGGGTGAGAGAGATAATTTACGTAACTCCCCAAGGTTTCATTCCAATTTGTGGGAAGAGGTGAGGGTGGTGCAAACCCCTTCCATGTCTCTCAAACCACCATAATGGTTCTCAGACTGAGGGATAATTTTTAAGGCTGCAATCAAAACATGAAAAGATTAAATACAGGATTTCACTGACAAAAGAAAGGTGTACTGCTTCTTTGTTGTCTGGCTGCTGATTACAAGGT
Source organism: Lanius collurio (assembly GCA_020086605.1). NCBI lineage: Eukaryota > Metazoa > Chordata > Aves > Passeriformes > Laniidae > Lanius > Lanius collurio. Next base: position 2,927,316 of record JACBWW010000034.1, on the reverse strand, counting down.
CTCTTGACTTAATGATGTTAAGCCATTAAACAGTTTTAGTAAACCAGCCTATAGAATAAAAAAAATACAGCAGAGCCTTGTTGCAAATATAAATGTCCAAGGCCTAGGTTCTGTATTTAATTTGTATTTTTCTAATGATGCAAATTATGTATAAAAATAAAAGATAATTATGAGAAGGCACTTGGCTGTTAAAGCCGTATTTCTACAATAAAGTATTTGCAGAAACATGGTAGTAATTCTGTTGAGTTCAAATACAGTATGATCATGAAAAGTATAATTAAATTACAATTTAAAATATGTGAACCATCTGCACTGTAGTGTGAATTGTAGTGCTACACAGGGAATATTGATGATGAGTTTTGTATTGTGTAGTCAAATAAAACCTACTGAAGCCCTGCCTATTTTCCAATGCCTTCAACATTTGTTATTAGCAGAGCATTCCCTTTGGCCTTGTCTAACTTATTACTGTTACACTTCCATGGCTCCATAATTACTTCCAAGACTTTTCAAAAGCTGAACTTAATACTTTTTATCTCATCTAGTTTTTCTCCAAGTCCATAGCCAAAGTAAAAAGAATGGAAATAAACTTGCAGGAGAAGTTCTTGTTGGATTGTGCTACTGCCAGTAGGAAATACATGAAAGGGTAGCAGCTGAACTTGATTTAGAACTCTGGTGGAGACATGGGGTTATCTCTAATATTGTTGATGGGGTTTTTTTTGACCTTGAGAGAAAGTCATAGGAAACCCACTAGGAAGAGGTCTGAGCTGCTAAACCAACAGGTATTTTACAGCTACTGAAAAATGCTTGCTTGGTTTGATGTAACTGTTGATTAAAAACAACACCTAGGGATGCTTTTGCTGCTCCTGGCCCCAAGACTGAAATCCCTGTGAAGAGCAGTGGGACTGTGAGTGGATGTCTGGAGGCTGTGGTGCATGTGCTGCAGACACCCCCTCCTCCTGCTGGCTGCTTTCTGGGATGGAGAAAGGTGACATTTTCCCCCATGAATTGATCCTGCTGCAATTTCCACAGGTGATGGCTTTCAGCAGGATCTCAGGCTCCTTCGAGGAGGGTGGTGTGGAGGGCTGGCAAACAACAGGGCCAGTGGGGGCTCAGGTAGAGAGGGAGGAGAAGTTGAAGGGGAGCACTCTCTGAAGGGAATGGACAAAAGTTGTGGGCAATGTCTTAAATATTCCAAGAAGTATTTGAAGGAGACTGGGCTATGCAGTTGGGCATCCTGTTGAATCAGAAGTGCAAACTGAATGGGTACTTTGTAGGATGGTTCCATGCAATTTTTCTCTCATGCATTTTCTGTTCAACAACAACCACAGGTAAATTTTACTGCTTTGTTGACTGAGGTGTAGGGAGGAAAACTCTTTGTGTATTGTGGTCAGTTGTTGTTTTTCTGGACTGTGACATGAGATACTTGCTTGTTTTTGTTCTAATTCCTGAAAATCTGAGTGCATTTAGGACATGATTTGCCACCTCATGCTCTTGAAGGCTGAAACAAGGAGAAGAAATAAAAACAGAGGGAAGAGGCAAGGACAGTTGGTTTTCAGTGTTTGTTTATTTTGGGCTTTTTTTTTTTTTTCCGTTTGTTTCAATGCTTTTGAGAATGATAAAAGCTTTTTCAAGGAAAAAGAAAAGCAATAATGAAGAAGGCTTCAGACAACATATTTTACATATGAGTGTTATGTAAAATGCTAAACAAAGAGGATTAATTTAAAGGAAAGAGAAAACAACAAACCACCATTGGGAGCTGGTGCAGAATTGATGCTGCATCAGGTATCCCTATGTATTATGCATTAATGTCACAGGGGACTATGGATAAATCCAGAAATGCAACCCCAAAGCTGAAAGCTGAGCCCAGCAGTCCGAGGTGACTGAGTCTCCAAGCTTCAGGGACCACATCTTTTGCAGGATTTATTTTTGCATAGGTTTTGAATTGAAATTAATGAAACATTAACCAACTTCCAGTAAATTTTGAAGTACACTGAGTAAAATCAGTCATGAGTAGAATCCCTCTATAGCAAGAAAATTGCCATAAATATTGCAGGTCTATAAAATCCATTGATGGAGATGCTTTGCTATTCTAGTTTTGGCAGGACACAACTGATAATTAGCAACTCTGAGGGGATTCCTGTCGTCTGTATTAGCTGAGGACCATGATCAGCTGTGGCCAGAGAGCTGTGGAGTTCCTCATGCTAAGGAGAGACTGCTTCTGCAAAACAAAACCACTGCTCATGTGC
>JACBWW010000034.1:2892604-2925021 GCA_020086605.1 Lanius collurio | reverse complement strand
TTCTTATTCTTTATATAAAAATGGAAGGAAGGGTTTAGAGAAGTCGGTTCAATGGTTTGGTGGGGGATGTTTTGAATGATCTTAAGAATAATAAATAGCCTGTGACCTATGTTAAGGAACTGATAAAAATGTAAATCTATGTTTGTTACAGCAGAAGAAACATCAAGGGGAATTACTGCTACTCCTAGGCCTAGGAGATGATATTTATTCAATCAAATTAGGATCATTCAGGTGTAAGGAAATCATCACTTAGAAATATTTCTATATAAATAATCAGAACATGTTATGTAGACAAATCTAACTTGTTAAAAGGAATATGAAAGTATTGATTGCTTCCTACTTCTTGTGGTGTGCTGGCATGAGGGAGTGTGCTTCTGGTAGGTTATTTTTATTCATTTTACGTGGTGTTGCTTATGCATTTAGAAATATTTCTAAGTGATGATTTCCTTACACCTGAATGATCCTAATTTGATTGAATAAATATCATCTCCTAGGCCTAGGAGTAGCAGTAATTCCCCTTGATGTTTCTTCTGCTGTAACAAACATAGATTTACATTTTTATCAGTTCCTTAACATAGGTCACAGGCTATTTATTATTCTTAAGATCATTCAAAACATCCCCCACCAAACCATTGAACCGACTTCTCTAAACCCTTCCTTCCATTTTTATATAAAGAATAAGAAAACTTAAAGTCTTTCTTCAGGGTGAAATGTAGCAATACTAGACCAGTTTATAAACAAATTTATTGTTTGTCTGCAACAATTATACTTAGCTCATTGAGATTATCATGCATGATTTGCATGTCTAATAAATAATTCATATTCCAACTAGTCCCTGAAACCCCCAGAACAAAAACAAACTCTCAGGGGGCTTCTGGCAGATAGAAATTTAACATAAAATATATATAAATGTCCTAGTAACTTAGCTCTTAGTGCTTCCATTGGGGTGTCTGAACCAGGTCCCTGCCTGCTGTGCTGCTTCCTGTTGTTCAGGTCTTGCCTTGCAATAATTCTCTGAGCTAAAGTAGCTTTACTTGACTGTGATAGTTTTGAAATATAGTAACTTTTTGTTTTTATGTTTAATGGTCAGCATTGTCAAATCATGTAATGACAATTACTAGCAATTAGGTAAAAGCGAAACTGGATGGGCAGGGAAGAGAATTGGAGTAGGACATTCTTATGACCTGTATTGCAGCCACAAGCTTGTGTTTTTCAGCTGTCTCATGAACCTCCAAAGAACAGCAGACAATTGTAACTACCTGGCCTCCTGGGTAGGTGTAAAAGTATTTGCCATGCCCAGGGTAGGTTTTTCATGTGACTCTTCCTGTTGTGCCTTCCTGCAGGGGCAAACCAGAGCTGGGCCCTTCAGCTGTAATGCAGCGCTCTCACACCACTCCTTTGACCAGGGCAGCTATTGCACCTGCATGGGGAGGCTGCAACATCAAAGGCAACACATGAAAGGCAGAAAAACCCCAGTAAATTTAGGGATTTGATTATTTGTGTAAATCATCATAGATATGGCATCTCCCTTTGATGTAGCCAGCGCAGTGAAAGGTTGGAAGGTCAGGCTTGAATGTAAACTGCTTTCAGCTCCAGCATTGATCCTCCTCCGGAGCAGGGCCGTGGTGCAGTGGTTTCCCCCTCTCATTCCTCCTCCCTTTCAGAGTTCCCATACAGAGCCACTGCTGGCTCATTACTTGTGCATCTGCTGGAGAGAGCAGTACCAAAAGATGCTGATGAATAGCCCAGTCTCTCTTTTGGCATCCTCAGGGCTTCAAACTCCCCCTCCAAATATGAGTTATGGGGATATTTCAACAAAGCTTCAATGTGCATGTTGAAATCTCCTGGGAACTGAGCTAGAAGCACCAAAATCAGCTTCTTGTTGGAGAGAAGTGCCCTGAACCTGGGAGATACAAACTGAACTCCTCTCCATGCTAACAGGCAGTCTGATGCTGAATGTCACTCTGATCTCCAGATCAGAGCGAGCATATTGGTTTTGAATCAATAAATGGTAAATTAAAAAGCTTACTTAGTGTTCAGACCCTTATATAAAAAACATCTGCTGTTTTAATCATACTTGATCAAGATAACTGCAGCTCATTTGCTTAAGCTAATTAGCTGGGGCACTGTTATCAGTGTCTGCCAAATAATGCAGAGTTTTATCCAGGAAAAGTCTGCATTAAAGGAACTGGGTAAATCCCACATTGCTAGTCCATGGCAAAATAGCATTGGCTGACTTACCATGCTTGGTGCAACTGTTTAAATGAGCTGCAATTCTTCTCTTTCATGCCCTGCATGGCTTGGAATCCACAGGGCAGGCTTGATGCAGGAACCCTGGTGAGCACAGTTTGGGTTGCAGCTCTGGCTTACTTTGACATCACTCCTGCAAGCTCCTAATCATGAGAGAAATATCAGTGAAGTCAGGGTTGTCTTAATGGAACAAGAAGATATTTTTAAGGTCAGATTTTATTCTTACATTTGAATATTTTTTTGTGTCATAAGACCTCCATCTTCCTGCGCTTTTAACAGAAAAGCATCTCTCAAATACAGAATTTCAAGGCCATTTGTCTCCTCAGTGTAATGAGGGAAGGGTTTTAGGGCTGTGAACTTGAAGGAATAGAGATGTTCCTGAAGTGGAACTCTTTGGTCCCTCGTGTCACTATCATTCTGTGGGTACAGGTGAATTATCAATAATCACTTTGGAAAGGCAGGTTGTCCAAGCTCAAGTTCAATTGTTTTTGTGAGTTGGGCAGACAACCGGAGAGAAGCAGAGAGGTACTGACAAATTACCCATGGGATATTGCAGTGATCTGTCCCATGGGGCTGTTGAGTGGATTAATTAGTGATGCTTGGTAAAATAGTCACAATTAATGTATTTTATTAGCCTGCTTTCTTTTTTTTTTTTCCTTTTATTTCCCCTCTCCATGAAATTGCCTATGAGAAGCCTATGGACTTTTAAAAATGCATGTAATTGGGATAACAGTCTGGATTTCAAATGCTCAGACAGCAAAGCAACCTTCCTGTCTACCCTGTTACATAGAGACCATGTAGATCACAGTCCCAAAATGATGCTGCAAATGTATTCCCTTAGTTCCTCACCTGCCCTCAGGACTGCACAGCTAAAGGGGGAGCTGGTTCTCACCTGTCTGGGGCTGTAACACCTCTGATTCTGCCCAGCTCTAAGACACCCAGTGAGTGTGGGACTCACTGTGAGAAGGGGTGGCTGTTCACTCAACCTACAGGCTGTTGAATAGTGCTCCACTCCAAAATTTTTACCATCAGGCAACAGTGACATCCTTCAATAGTTTGTGCATCAGAGAGTGAAGTTTGCCTTTAACATGCCAGTGATGAGCTGCTGCAGGCAGTGACCTACCCTCTTAAATCAAGAGGACTTGGGGAAAAAGATGCTAGTGGTGATGAGTTTAGAAAATCAAAAGCACATTGTTGGGATAGTATTTGAGCCCATACTATTGAGGGGAAACAGATGATCTTTCAGATCAGACTAGCAGCAACTTAAAGATATTGTAGTGTTTCAATCCTGAATTCCAGACAGCTCTGAGAGAGGAAACTGCCATTTCCTATCCCATAATAATGCATAATTACTTTAAAAATACTTCAAATGCATCCCGAAGCACAGAAAAATATCCTACATCTTGAATACAGATTATGCACAGAGTATACAGGATGAAACAGGAAAAGTGTTCTTTGAAAAGCATGCTTCATATACATTTGTTTTGCTGAAAAAAAAATGTTGGCTCTTCTAAATTAATTTTAATTGTGCAGTCAATTCATGCTGGAGTGGAAGTCTCTAGTGAGGTAGAGAAAAATACATTATATTTTCTTTACATGCAAGTGGCATTCTAAAGCACCACACAAAGAAAGAAAATTACATCTGCATCATAGATTTTGAATTTCATAGCAAAAAATTGTACTTTAAATCTCGTGATTTAAAGCACTGGATTAAATAATATGCACTACCATTTCAGAGAAATTATCCCTTCATGGTTTCAGAAGGAACCAGGCACTTTATGGGGTGGTGTGTCAGGGAGGGGAATTGAAATTCTCAGGAGTTAATTGCTTGGGATTAACATTTAAATTCCCCTAAAAATATAACCCGAAAAAATGTTTGTCTATTTTTATTTCTGGCAAAGCTGTTTATTCCCATGTAAATATCTCATCGAAGGTAAGATCCAGGTGTAATTCCTAGAGAATTGCAATGAAACTGGCAGCAAGCAAACTGCCTCCACAGATGCTCATCCCCAGACCTGATAAACAGCGAGGGAGCATTGAGTGTACACATTTCAAGTCCTTCTGGCTTTTATCCCATCTGATCAGATTAATCATGGGATTAAGGAAACATGTTTGGAAAGGCTGCAGCACTCTGGTGTTATGACAGGCTTTCTCTGAACATCTGTGTGCATAGTGAGGGTGCTGTTTCTCAGCCATCTTCTAGAAGGAAAGGGGAGCAAACCACTCTGGGTCTGCATCCCTGGCATTGACTCCAGCACAGACTTTGCTCTCCTGCCCAGGGATCCTTTGTATCCAAGTGTGGCTTAAGTTAGCAGTTCAAATTGTGACAACATGCCCAAATATTGGAGGGAGGATGCTGCTCCAGTGGGTCTCCAGGTGCTGTTGGAGAAAACTCTGGCCTTGAGCTTGCTGGTCTGCTGCTGTCCTGCTGCACACTGCGTGCCCTGATTAGTTCTGGTGGATGGATAGCTTTGGAAATGGTATTAGACATCAGTGTGCCCAAAGTGAGCCTTGCACTCCCCTGTGGACGTGATTATCCCTATCCTCTCTCTGGCAGTGTTTAGTGGGAGAGGAGAAGGGCAGCTTCTGCAGCAGGGCAGAGCTGGAGGCCCAGCCCTCACCAGCCGGTGTGCTTGGAGCTGTTCACCACCTTCTGCAAATCTGAGGGGGATGACAACATCAAATAAAGTATTGGAAATTACATTAACAGTGCTCCAGGTAGCAATTTGTGAAATATCCGGCGACTGATGCATATGAATGGCTAAACCCATTAGCTTTTCCTGCTAATATTTGCACTAATGATTTCCAATTGGTTTCTCTAACAAGGGAAGCCACACAAGGGAAGTGAAAACAAAACCATTTGGTCTGTGCTAAGTAAAGCTGCAGAAAACAGTACAGTTTTAATAATTGGATCTTTTTTTCTTGCCTTTCTTTCCCTTAAAGCATACAGGAAAGCTGACAAAAGACCCCATCCAATAATTGGCTTTATGTACAAGGCACTGAAGAGACAAAACCCTCCTTGAAAGCCCTGAGGCGAGCTGCAAGGACGCAGCCAGGCCACTTTGTGTCTGTGCCTTCAGCCCTTGGGCTGCCACAGCAGCTGTCACCTTCTGTGGCCAGCCTCTCCAGCTAATTATTCTGCATTAACACACAGGGTCTTTGCCCTCACAGGCAGCCTCTAAAAGCTTGCCAACAGGGCTACCTTGGTGCCACCCCGGGGGTTCTGTGGGGCCCTTTTCTTCTCCACTGCGTATCTGCTTTTGTGCAGCCCCACCATGTCGTGTCGGTGCGTGCTCCATGAGGCAGCTCCGCTCTCTCAACTTTCTTTGTGGGCTCCTGCATGCAAGTGTGGCTCTGCCAGCCTCAGCCATGTGGTTTGTTCTTGGTAGGGCTGTGTGTGACAGCCAACGTGCAGCTTTTGACCTGTCTGGCATCCCTTCCCCAAAGTGTCTGCCCCTGCTGTGGCAGCTCCTCAGTCCCCAGTTTCAGAAGTATCTGCGGATACAGTTGCACCCAAAAAGCTCTCTTTCCCAAAGAATGTTTTCTGCTTAGCACCATCACTCACCAAGCCTTCTATTTAAGCCTTTCCTGTATTTATGTACAGTGAAAATGCATCAAATTCATTTCAAAAAGCACATAGAAAACTTAACTAGGATTTAATTTACGCAGTGCAAGGCCTGCTATCTGAGATAGCTGGCATCAAGTAATTTTTGAATGGCTGCAGTGTTCTCTTGAAACTTGCAGTTTTCCCCAGGAGAAGCCTGGGTTGTGCTGAGATCTGTGCTGCCACCTCAGACCTTGGTGCTCTCAGGTCCCTCAGGTGCTCTTTCCAGGTGATGCTCTTTGCCTGGGTCTCTCTTCCCAGCTTGCTGTTTCATCAGCTTTGTGAGGGGTCCCTGGGGACCTTCTGGTCTCATCAAAAATGCAAAAATGGAATGCCTAACTACGTGTTTCTGCTGTTCCTAAAGGTGCTGTGCAGTGCTCCTGGCTCAGGTCAGCCACCTCACTGGGACAAAGAAGGTTGAACATCACCATTACTCAGGTACACTGCTGCTGGTTCTACTCTTACTTCAGGGAGGATGGTGCTGGATAACTATAAAATTATTATTTACATGTCTATGTAATGGGTTTATTTATCAGAGTTTATCACTGGACTGAGCAGAAGGAGGTTGTTTCAAAGTTGCAGCCCCTGCACCCTGGAATGAGCCACGGGGTGCTCAAGTTACCCTGTTTATGGTTATGTCTCAGAGCCCTAATTTAAAAAAAAAAACAACAAACCTCAAGTAGACATATCCAGTTAATCTGATAAAATGTCAAAATACTTCTGTGTACAAGATAATAATCTGCAGACTTCCTATGAATGCTCTCTGGGAATAATGGCAGCCTTGTTCAGGGAGAATACTTGGATAAAACAGCACTTTTGGAGGCAGGTAATCATCAGGAAGATATTCTGATAAAACAACCTGCATTAGAAATCATCTGGAGCTTTTGCTGCAAAACTCCTCACAAATACATAGTTGCACCCCAATATCACTAAAATTAAATTGACAGCTATCTGCTATATGTAAAAATGTGTGTAACCTTTTGTCCCCAGTGCAGTTATGTCCCCTCTCACCAGTGAGGCTGTGAACTGATGAAATTAGAAACTGTGTCTTGAGAGGCAGCTCCAGGCAGGGCAGAAAATGATGGCTGGTGGCTGGACTGACTCTTCTTGCACTTGCCAAATGCCTCTGTAATTGTGGTTTTTCATTTCTTCTGCAAATACCAAGCTGAAATTTTCCTTGTTGGAAGTCAGCTTTTTGGTGGGTTTATTTGCTGCTTATTCCAGAAACAGTTTATTAATTATGAAGAGGAGAAAATAGAGTCTTTTTTCTTAATAAATAATTCTGGCAATCCTCTTAGTATTATTATGTTGGGTTTTATTTTTGTTTTTTGTTTTTTTTTCCTAATTGTTCTCATTTTGAGGCAGAACTTTTATGTTTGGGAAGGGAATTATCTTGATACAAGAGTTCCTGACATAGTAAACTTTTGTCTTGTGTCATGACACAACAAATGGTATTACTTCATTTCCATTCAGATTCTCTTTTCCTGTTTCATCCTCTCCTGGACAAAGAGACACCAGGCAACAGGGCATGTAAGGATCATAAACTGGAAATAACTCCTTGCTGTAAGGCACAGCTTCAAACATTATTTTCTTCATTTCAGTCTCAGATTAGGTTTTCAGTCCCCTTCTTCCTTATGGAGATTATTAGCAGTACAACAATAACATGGATGAAAAAAAAAATATATAAAAACAGAGTTTCAATGCAATGAGTACTTAGCTTCAGGAATTCCCTCTAAACCAGAGGCTGCCTTGCAGGCATTTTGTAATTGCCTGTTTTAGATTTTCCTACACCTCGGTCTCCCATCAGAGCCAGGGTACAATTGATCAGAAACAGGAGGATGACTGTATTAACTTCATTTTGAAGCTGATTTTGAGATGAAATTGGAAACTCGAGACAATCTTTGCTCTTGAGAAATTAAGAGTTGCTTTATAAAACTGTGAACTGAATTTAAATTCTGGTCTTTTCTTTTTTAAATTGTCTTTTTTTTCTCCCCACTGCATCCTCATTTTTATGAATATAGCTTGTGAGGTGATCACTTTTAGTACATTCTAATGGCTCTTGCAGGGAGGCATTTCACTGTCAAATGTACCACTCAGAAGCATGAAGAATACTCCAGTGAAGAAGCTTATTTCTGAATTAAAAACAAGTCTTTCTCTAGGTGATTGGGGAGCAATGTTTCAGTTTGTCACCCAGGAGAGCAGCACCTAACTGGTGTTTTAGAGGTATTTATTAACAATAGATTATAAATCTAAATCCTGTGTGATTAGCTCAGCTCAGCTGGTTGGAGCATGGTGCTGACAGCACCAAGGTTTTGGGTTTGATCCCTGTAGGGGCCATTCCCTTAAGAACTGGACTTGATGATCCCAGTGGGTCCCTTCCAGCTCAGACTATGCTGTGATGTAAGTGACCTGTGATTTAAATGATTCTCACATTTGTGTCACTAAAGATTAAATGTCTCAGACCAGAGCCAGCAAATGGGGACAATTTTATAAAAATTTCATGTATGCAGGAAGTTTCAGATAGTCTGGCTCAGATGCAGTTTATTCTTTTTCTTTGCAAAAAGAGTTTTCAGCTTATGCCTGAGAGGAGGAAAAAAAAACTTTTACATCTTTCTCATGTTGTTTTGGATTCTTTTTGTTTCCTTTTCATTACCACAGTCACCTAATTACTCCCTGTACATGTGTGTTTCCTCTTCAAACCCCCATCATCTCTGCTGCATCCTTTCTGAGTTTCCCTTTCCATTTGTTTTCGGCTTCAGCCCCACTTCTGGGCCTACTGATCCCTATGTCCTTGTCCTAATTTCTTTTCCAGACTGAACTCATTTCCTTTCTTGGCCATATTTCTCCTGACCCAGTCCAAGCTTCCTTTACACCTGCCCGGAGCTGTTTTCCTGCCAGACCCCAAATAGAGGAGTTGTGCTATGAAAGTCTCTGAAAAAGGCCAAACACTGCAAGATGGAGAAAATGGTTTTGTTTGCTGTGTTGCTCTGATTTCATTCAGCCTGTGGTGATCCAGGTGGAGGTGCCAGTGAGGATTGCCTCACATCTAGGGTAGCATGCACCCTCAAAACATTCCTGAGCATAAAAGGACAGATGCAAAATTTCAATAAATTCATTTAGCTCAGTTGTTATAATCAAATTATATCTCATACCAGATGTGGATTTGATCCCTGGAGGAGGAGGATACTAGAGATTATGAAATAAAGCACATTGTGTTTGCTGGTTTGTTTGTTTTCAGTGCAATAAGCTTCCAGAGCTTTGTTTTGCATTATGATGACATTGCTGGCACATCTGTACTTTATCCCACGGAAAAACTTCATCCTAGCTTTTTCTGCTCTGAGCACGAACCTCTCCATTTACACTGCCCTTTCTGGTTTCCTGTCTTGCACTTGGAACTTTGGTTTCTTTTCTCACTTTAATTTAAAAGTCCCCTAAAGGCTGGTCAAGCACAGAGCATTAACCCTGTTAAGATCCTGATTTGACCAGAACTTGTAAAGTTTCATTCCTCGCAGCTCCTCTTGCTTTAAAATTAGTCAGTGCAGTGTTTCTTGCATTAGCCCTATGGAAAAAAGCATCATAGGAAACAACCTGGAAGTTCATGGCATTGAGATTGGAGAAGGAATCTGCTTTTAGAACAAAGATCAGCTTTTGTTTTAAACCTGGCTGGACCAACAGGAAAGACGTTCAGAGAAAGGCCCTCTGCACCCCCACGTGCTGCAGTGTGGGTGTCACCTGAGGAGGGTGACAGCTGTCGTGTCTCAGGCTGTGATCTTGCCACATCTTAAAGGAATGAGGCTTACAGGGCTGGTCTGCCTTTGGGAAATTTCCAAGGAAAATGTAAGTGCTAAAATGAGTGACTTTGGTGATTTAAGAGGTGGAACTTCCCATTCTGTTCTAATCTCCAGCCAATGCCCCAGCATGGTGCTAAAGAGAATTATGCTTTATAAGTGTTATGTTTCTGAGGCAAAATAGTAGTCTGTTGGCTTATGTCTTTATTTTCTGTCATTCTAGGATACCCTGTGTGGAAGTTTTGTCCCTTAAAAGGAGAGGAGAACAGCTGTATTGGGGACAGTTAAATTTCTGCAATAATTTGCTTTAAAGTTGTAAGGTTTTTTGAAATGCATTGGTGCAGCACTACATGAAAGGTCAGGCATCCTAAATGTGCTATGGCCACCGCTTGTTCCTGATCCCTAGTGAAACAGGGAACAGCATCCAGAAGTACAGCTTGGTACTTAACCAAGTGTTCTTCCTAACCCTTGATATGGCAAGATGAGAATTCAAACCCTAATTCTTGTGTCATTTTTTCAAGGTATTTGCATGTGCATATTCAAACCATGCTCCTGAGCTCAGATAAGTAGTACTTTGTGCAAGTTCTTATTTTGACTTAAGGCAGTTACATGGTCTTTCAAGATGCATCTGATGGCTCTTTCTGGGAATGCATCCTAGCACATTGTGCATATGCAGGGACAGATAAAAAAAATAGCTGAGGAAAAGTCACTTGCATAAGGAGTCTAATAACTTGTGTTGGTGGTATCTCTAAGATACATATGTGGGAAGCAGCAAGAGGTTGTGGTAGAGGGAAACTGGTAGCAAGAGAAATAGAGGTAGTTACAGGCCAAATATTGTTTTCCCCATCTGAAAGAACAGCTGTACTACTGAAAAACATGAAATGTCAAAGTCAGGTAGGGGCTGATTTCACACTTCTTTCCTGCTGATACATTAAGCCCAACCAGGGTCATGTTTGCAGTGTTTAGCAGATGCATGCTGAATTTGATAGAATATCTCCTGTTGGACTGCTTGGTGTCCAGTGCATTCCCTGTAGTCCATCAGCACCTCTCTGTGATGAAGATCAGCTGCACCATATCCCAGATGGCTATAGAACATCTCACAAAATTCATCATTCTTCTTGGCACTTGAGGGTCAGGGGATGTTTTTGGAGCTGCTTTCTCTCCCTTGAAATACAAATGACCATTTCAATTCCAGCCCTTGGAAGTCATCATTTCCTCCGGGTGCAAGTCCAGAACATTCTAGTGATGAAAACATTAAGGTATAAAAGCACTGTGGGACAGGGGATTTGTTTGCTTCATGTTGCAGAGACTTCACCCAGCATCAGGGTTTCACTGGCTGATGGGCTGCAGGCACAGAGCAAGGCAGGTCAGCATGAGGAGAACTTGCAGAGGCAGCTGCTAGGCTTAAAAATATGAAAAAAAATGAAGAAGCATTGCTTTAGCAAAGCCTAATTCATCATCAGGCAGCAATCACAACAGTTATATATAAATGCAGTCTGTGTGAAATGGAACCATGGCAATTAAGCTTGTGACTTTGTTGTTTTTGTTTTTTTTTTGTTTTTAATGAGGCTGGAGAAGAGGTTTTAAATTGCGGTGTTTGAAAAAGCCCACCCTCCTTCTGTTTTTAACACATTTTCTTTCTGAATGTTTTACCACTTCTTCCAAAATGAATTTTCCTCCATATGTCATAGCCATTCCCAAGGAGAGATGTCTGATAGCATTAAAGCCTATAGGTAAAACACTTGGGCTGTGATACACGTTTTGAATATCGTGGGGTTTAATGCCCTCAGACACCATACAAAACTCTGATATTTTGAGATGTGTGTATACAATGCAAGATGGAAATACAGGGTAAAAAATTCAGGCTGTCAGACTACTCTGATGGAAGCCAGATGAGACACTTTTAGATGCTAAAAGAGACATAGAATGTGTTGTGCTTAATAACTAAAAATGCTATGGCTTTTTTTTGCCTTGCTGCTTCAGTCTCTTAGTTCACAAAAGCCTTTACAAAACCAACATGCTGAGTTCCAACCAGATCAAATAGCAACATTAATGGCTATTGTAAACCAAAATGTGATATAAGAGGATTTGTTGCTTCAAGGATAACATAATAGCTCTACTTATAATAGGAAAAACATTAAAAAAAATGGATAAGAATCCTACTTATAAATCCATGGCTAAATCTAAGAAAGTTCTTGTTTGCTGTTGAGGCAATTCCAGATATTCACATGCCAACCTCCATTGTCCTGTTTCTTAGGCTGTAGGAAATTCCACTTACATCATTGACTTCCTGCCGCTGTGGAAAATAGGTTTTGGTAATGGTTCAGAGTTAGAATTAGCCCTCACCTGCCTTGTGCTTCAGTTCTTCACCATGCCAGTTTAATTACCCAGAAATTATTAGTGCAGTCTCTTTCTTTCTCCTCCTTTCATTGCCCAGCATTTCCCTCCAATTAAACAAAATCAAATTTTTGCAAGCCAGAGCAAAAGTGGGATTTCAAGCAGCTAAGGCTGCTCAGAGCAGCAAAAATCTCCCTCAGTCTAACATCTATACTGGACATAGGGAATTCCTAAACTGGAGGGAAAATTGTTGGTTTCTACCATTGAGAAGGGCTTATGATGCCCATTTACAGAGCTTTATGGGCCAGTTACAATGCCTGCATTGCCTGAGCGGGGGAGAAATGTTTCTCGTGATTTAATCCAAAATGCAACCATGAGCTGCTATATCAGGATTGCTGCTGTGTGTCAGAGATGCCTGATAGGAGCTGCCCTTTCTGCTTGCTGACAGTTTCCAGAGGTGTCAAGTATCTTATACACCAGTCTCAGCTGGTGAAGGATGTGGCAATGACCTTCAGAGGACTAGCTGGGATGGGATTTTTACTTTTTGGAGGACACATGTGTCTGAGGCACCCGTGTGACCAAAGCAGAATGGATTCATATGGGTGGGGTTATGTCTTGTGCTTCATCTCCTCAGTCTCACTGTGCACAATGTGCATTTGTTGATTGTGTCTGGTAAGCAGAAGGAACAGGTGAGAGAGCAAATAACAAACTATTCACAGAGGAAAAGAGATGATCCTGATGGTACTGGCAGCAATTTGTGCTTTTTGCTGTAGTTCACACATTTGTGGTGTTATCAAGGATTTCTTAGGGCAACACAACAGCAAGGGCAGCTGATCTTCCAACCCCTTTGGCTGCTGAGAAGAGATGCAGAGCCTAAAATGGCAAACATCACCTTTCTTCGAGAGTAACTGCTTTATTGGTTTTACATTCACACACCCTACAACGTATTTAAGGAAGGTGATCCTTACCTTAGCTCTGCAATAAATATTTATGGTTATTTGTGGTGAGCATTTTGCAACTCCTTCTGCATTTCCAAGCCAGGGAACTTCTACATGAGCATGAGGTGCCATGCTCCTCCATTCCCATCCCCCCTTTTCAGGTTTGCTTTACATCGGATGTTCTTGACAGAAGCTCCTTCCAAGGGCAGAGATTTCCAGCCCCGGGAATATTCTTGTTTACTCAGATTATTTTGCTGAGAAAAATGACCTGCTGCAATATCAAACAAGAAGAAAACAAAGCAGGAGATGTGATTAATGAGCTGCCTGTTGATGTGGGGATGAGTGGGTAGATTAGGCACAAGGGCAAAATTAACCAGCTAAATCTGGGTGCAGAGAGGGTTTCTCAAAGTGATAAGGTATTTGCATATGCTAGCTGTTATCATAATTCAGGGTCTTGGATGCAGCTTATTGATAGTGAAACTGGAGGCTTTGCCATTTGTCAGCCTACATGGGTAGTAATTAGCTGTTAGAGTGCAGACCTGTTTTCTATAATTAACTTTGTGTCAAAATGTCTTTGTTCATTTTCTGGGGAGAACACTCACAAAACAATCAACATCCATTTTACTAGGTACTCTTCAATGACCTCATTTTCCTCAAGTTATTCCCTTCTGGTATTACTCCAAACTCCCTTACTGCTTGCTGTCTGCTTCCCCTGAATATGCTTTGGAGGGACTGAATGAGATCACACGGGTTTGAGGGCTTTTTTTATATTATTTATTTATAGTATGTATATGAACATGCTGGAATACTTGACAAATCTCATGCAGCATAAGTAGATAATACATAACTTCAGTATTTGTGTTTATATTCATATCCAGAGCTTTAGTGGGGTCTGTTAGAAAGGATTATCAGACACAAATATTCATGGTGGGCAAATCAATCCAGTGAACCCCTTTACCCACCCTCATGAATCACATCGTTATTACACCATTTCAAGAACTTAAAAATCAGCAGAAGCTACCTGTCTCCCAAACGTTGTTCTTTCCACTTCCCTCTCATCATCTAGGAAATAGGTGGATTGCTAGCTTGGATATCTAGGTGGTAGAAAAAAAATCCACCTCTGCAAATGCAGGCAGGGTCATATTGTCACCCCACCAGACAAGCCTGTCCTCTGACCACTTTACTCCTTGGAATTTCACCAGAAAAGGCACAAAGCATCTCTGCTTTGTTCATCATTAAGGGAAAGTCTAATTGACCTAAAGGGACATTCTTCTTCTGCCGAATCCAAAGTGATTTTCCAAAAGGAAACCCCCACAAGGAATTGTGTGTCAGGCTTTCTCATCCCAGGGCTCCCTGACCTTCCTCCGAGCTCAGAGCTGGGTTCTGGCAGCAAGGAGCAAGGATTCACATGTTTACAAACATTCCCCTATTTATCCTGGATCATGTGCCACCCTTAGGCAGTGCTTGGAGAAAAAACACCCATAGGGACAACTTTTATTTTTAAGAGCCCCCACCCAGAAGCTAAAGGTGTCCTCCAAGGTTTCTCACCCTTAAGCCACCTGCAAAGGAAGAGCAGTGAGGTCCCTCCAACATCTTGCCCTGGCTCCTGCTCTTTCTGTCCCCTCTCAAGTCCCCTGCTCAGCCCAGAGCTGGTGTTCAAATACTCATATGGCAGAGCCCTCCACAGGGTAACTCGGAGCTGCTGCTCTCTGAGTTCCCACAAACCACGGCTTGGCCAAGCGTTGTCCCAGATTTCCAGCTCTTTGCTTACAGCCTCCTATTTTACCTCTTAACCTAAAAGCAGTTGAAAAAGGTGGGATATAGGGAATTCTTTTATTTCAGACAAATATATCACCTCTTTATGAAATCAAACCAGATCTCTAACAGATCTCACCTGCCTCCATTTAAGCAGCAGGCAGCTACCAGGTACAGCATTGCTGCTGTCCGTAATTGTAAAGGAGCTTGGATAGTGTAACACAAATTGGCTCCCAGGAGTCATACAGACTAAACATAATAGTCCATCAGCTCTAATTTTCTTTAAAAGTGGTTGGTAGGAACTGCATTAGAGGAGGATGTTAAGAATTCTACATTACACGGGCTGCTTGCTTGAACTGCTCTCCCAAAGGACAATTTTTTTTTCCTAGGTATGCACTCTTAAATGCAACAACTCCCTTCTGTACCTATTTTCTTAGGTAGGGGGATGTTTGGTTTTTTTTGTTTGGTTTGCATTTTCCTTAAAACATGGCAAACATAAAACCCCTGTCCACTGAATGGCCCTTTCCTTCTCTGAAAGTGAGTAGGTTTAGATTAGATATCAGTGGAAAATCCTTTCCTGTGAGAGTGGTGAGGCCCTGGCACAGGTTTCCCAGAGAAGCTGTGGATGCCCCATCCCTGGCAGTGTCCAAGGCCAGGCTGGATGTGGCTCTGAGCAACCTGGGCTAGTGAAGATGGCCCTGCCCATGGCAGAAGGGTTGGAAGTAAGTGATCTTCAAAGTTCTTTTCAACCCAAACCATTCTATGATTATTTTTGTGTTTATAAGAATGGTAAGCCTAGCTCACCTCTTTTATTCCCTCCTTTATTTTCCTTGGTTGCATGTTTAGCTTCAGCAATCTCCTCCAGAAAGTAAGGGGCCCATCTCAGTCACTATGAGCAGTCATCTCTACCCCTGTGTGCTCACAAAAGGGCTTTTTGTGGGCTGACCTGAAGGCACTCATCCTGCTGCAAGGTTCATTCCCATCTCCTTGTGCCCCAAACATAGAGCAATTATTCTAAAATGAGAGTATCACATTTGCTTGCTTCAAAGCAGCAGCCTCTTGGCTTTCTCTTTCCTAGGCTCACTCTCCCAGCCAGCCTGACTTCTAAAAAGAGGAGAATCACTTCACTTTAATTGTGGATTTTTGAGGTGAGTAGTATATTGGGTACTTTGTGGCATAGCACAGAAGACCATAAAGCTTTAGAAAAAGGTTTCCTATTTATTGCAGAACACCTTGTTTTCCTGTGAGGCTAAAGGACACAAAGAGCCTCTCTCCCTCTAATCAGGTTACAGCATCACAATATGGCTCTCTTTATAGGGGCCATTAAATCTTTTCTTTGGGGGAAGAGAGATCTTCCCATAGCTTTGATGAATTAACTCTTTTGTTTGCAGCAGAAGGTGCTTCCCTCCAGCAAGCTTTTTTAGGCTCCCGCCTGGAAGTTGCATGTTTATTTTACTCCCATTGTTTGCAAAAATATTTAGGTTCTGAAGAAAACACCACACAAACTTCATGCTACCTCAAGTGGCTTTCTTTACCTGCTGGCTTTGTTTTTCATGTGCCATTTGGTCTCTGGAGAAACCTGGAACAACCATCACAATACTCTTAACAGCATAAAACTTTTCAGGAAGGCTATCAGTGCCTTTGTCAACACTTTGGTGCTCATTACCCCACCTGAATTCTGGACAGCAAAGGCAGTGTGTTGGAATTTCTGTCTGCCAATGCATCAGTTTTAAGAAGGAAGCCTTTTCAAATTAAATATTTATCTTCATTCAGTTGAGTAGTGTATGTATGGGTTAGTATCATATGGGGGTTTTTCTGATTTGCAGCTTTTCTTCTGTTTAGAGTTAAGCTCTAAATAAGCAGATACAGATATGTAGAGGTTAGAAAAGCCCTTTGCTTCAGCTTTCCGTTAAGGAAAATCATAACAGAAAGTTATTGTTACTATGTGGCTTTTCACATCTGAGGAATTTTTCTACCAGAACCACTGTTGCATTGAAAAATGCTAAATGTTCTTCTGAGCTGAGATTTGCATAGCTGCCTGAATTTACTATCAGGAATAAAAACCCTCCGTGCTTTTTATCTTGGGACTCATCCATTATTGAAGTGTTGCTTCCCTGTGAAGCCAAAGAGCCACAATGAAGCAACTCCCTTCTGAAAAGAGGTTAAAAAACAATGTAATTAAGTAGGCAGAGGAGATGTTTTGAGGGAGCTGCAGTGACCTTGGATAAGGCAGCAGCCTCCAGGAGGGAAGCAAACCAGCCCCCTTGTGAGCATGTCAATCTATGACAACTGACAGATTTTACTGTAGCCCCAGATGTTGGCTACAAAGTGAATAATATCCCACTGTATTATAGCCAAAGAGTATAAAAGCAACTCATGCCATCCATGGATACTCACTGTAGCAAACAGGGAGAGCTCCAAGCTCTTGGATTTTCTGCCTGGGCTCTGCTGCTGCAGAATTTGTGAGCAAACATCTGGACTGGATGGTCTTAGAGGCCTTTTCAGACCTTAGTGATCCTCTGGTTGCAGATGCCGAGTAAAAAAAGATGCTGGGTGGGATGAGGGTGAAGGAGATCAGTCCCTCAGCCGCCCTACTGACACTGACCTCATAAAGGTTTGAAGAGTGTGGCCCAGTTTATCTGCTGTTGGAAACAGAAGGATCATTGCTAGCAAACATTCCCTTCCTTTCCCTTGCTCTGTCTGGCAGGAAACCCTTCTGCTGGCAGTCCCTGCATCTTACCTGCTGTCCTTTGCCAGTTCCAAAAGCACCAACACTCTTCCTGCTGTGAAAGACTGAATTCAGTTGGAAAATATCACTCAAAAATCTGCCAACTCCTATTATAGACACTACACTAGTCAGTGGATGGTAAAATAGGGGCTAAATATGTCCAGAAGAAGGTTGGCAGGAAAATTTGAACAAACCACCTAATTATATATTATTTAAAAAAAAAAAAAATAAAAAAAAATTCTAGGCAATAAATTTGTGCTATTAAGTGCTTTCTATTGCCTAAATAAGATGATGGCATCCAAGTAAAGGCTGAAACATCCATGTTTTCAATCATAAAAACACATCATGGCATCCCAGATGCCTGTGGTGGTGCTGCCATGTGTGAGACTCCCACTGGCCACAGCCCACACAGCATCTGGAGAAGCAGCCTGGAGGGAGGAGACCCAGAGCCACCAGCCTGGGCAGGTTAAGTTTTGCAACCCCCAGCACTCCTTCAGGTAACTTGAGGTTTATCTGGCTCTGCTGGTTTATTTTCATTAGAGTTTCTTTTTAAATGTGGCTTCACAAGTCATTCATCATTCTGCATCCGCATCAAAATTATTTGGCATTTAGAATAATTTAGTAATTAGAGTCTCAAGGATGCTCTATTTTTGCTGGCAGTACTTGGCACAAGTTAAAAATGTTACCTTTCTTTCCATCTCATTCTTTTGTTCATATATATATATATCTATATATATCTAACACATGACAATTTTTTTTCACAATTTTAATAACACCTTGAAAAATTGAACAATAGTACAAATAATGCATTGCTTCCAAATTACTTCTGAGACAGAATGACATTGCAAAAATGTTTTAAGCTCACGAAAAGCATTGGTTGATATTCAGTATTCTGCTCAACTTTGCTATCGCAAGCAGAAATGCATGATTTCTGTTCTCTGGAGCCACTCTAATTCTCCTTGCATGTTATAAGGTCTCCTTCCTTCAGGAAATGAATCTTTGTTCCACTTGTAAAGGAAATTTTCTCCTTCCTAGATCATACTGAAAGAATTTTAGTGGTTTCTAGAGAATTTAAGGCTCCTGTCATTGCACTTTAACTCAAATTCCAGCAAATCTATGGGCTTTCCTTATTTTTTTAAGCCTACAATGGCTTTTCTTGTTGCTTGTGGCTTTTTTTTTCCCTTTTCTAGATTGTTTAATTGAAATCTTAAAAACATTCTTAAAGGATCACCAGAAGAGCCTTTTTATTATTTCCTTTTACCTTCAAGAGCACAAACCTTCAGTACAGGTCTGATTATTTCTTCTATTCTTCCAGATTGCTGAGCTCCTCCAGGCTTAATCATCTTGTTCCATTTGATTTATTTCTCACATACCTAAATTTGCTAAACAGTCTGCATAGCCTTGTCTTAATTAGCAGCTTCTGGGCCAAGCAGTCATATAATTTAATTTATTATTCTTTGTACTTCAGAACTTTTAGTCCTGCCTTTGCCTGACTTCTGAGCCGTGACTCTGCTGTCCATCTTTAAAGCTGGGACAAGGATGCTCTCAGGGTTGCATTAAGAGCAGAGACATTCAGAAAACTCCATCTGAAGCTGGGGCTCATTTCAGGCATTGCTCATTGTCTCTGAGGTGTCTTCAGTGAAAAGTTAAGCAGAAAAATCAGATGTGGGCATGGTGGTCAGTAGAGGTGATGTGAGCAGGCTCTGTTATTGTCTCTGCAAGGAAGATGATGCTGTTCTCCAGGCTACTAATTTCACATCATCCTTTTGATCCCACTTCCTCCTAATAATGTGTTTTGTTAGCAAGCAATACTAATTATTATGCCATAAAGCTGAACCACTCAAACTAAACAGATCAACTGCAGCCTTGCGGCAGAAAATAAACAAGAAAGCCATGGCAGCACAACTGAAAAAGAAGTGGGCTGCTCTTCAAAAGTCTTTTCAAAACCAATATTGCCATGCTGTGTTCATTCAGTAACTTAAAGATCAATCCTTTTTAGCCAAATAGTACTCTGGCAGGAAAACTTAAGTAGTAAGGTAATAAATCTAGCAATGTCTAAGGGCCTTTTGAAGAATATTTGCTTCCACTCATGTCTCGGCCTTACGCCACTCTCTCGGCTTTCCCTCCTGGCTTCTGTTTGTCTGACATAACAAACAGTAGGGCTAAGCAGCAGCAGGCCAGTAGTCAGACCCTGACATGGCACCAGGATGGTGTGAGATGCCAACTCCCACGTGAGCTGGGCGGAGAATGCCCCACTTGGCTGCTGGCAGCCCATCAGAGCCTCTCTGTGTGTGCCCTCTCCGGTGAGGCCGTGGTGTGTGATGGACGGCCCTGCCCCGAGCTCTGCTGTGCCCTTCAGTGCCACCGCCACTGCCGTGGTTTTCCATCCATGCAGCCTCACTGTCTCACTGGCTCGTGTCCCCTCTGATCCATCCCGATGTGCCAAACGCCAGCCAGGGTGTCTGGAGTCACCCAAGGACTCGAGCTTGTGATGGAGCCTGCAACAAATCAAGGAACAGAGACAGCAAGGGCCCATTCTGGCTTCTGAATGAGGTCAAACCCAACCTGTTTTATTAATGTTTTCCATTCATAAACCTGCTGTCTTCATGACAGCTAAAAATACAGCTGCAGACACTAAAATGCCCTGCTAATTTTTGTCAAGTACATAAGAATAATTGAATAGCTGCAACTGCTGCAACTAAAATCAACTTTAAAGCTGGTTTTGGACTGACAGATATTTGATCTATGTTTGTCCTGATGTTAACGAAAGTACCCACAAGTGAGGCCTGTCAGCAATAGACTGTGACAAAGAGTGTGTCTGTTGGGGAAATAGCAGTTATAAAAGCAGGAATGCAGGTGGATATTTTTGGATCTGATAGAGAGGGGAAGATGAGGAGGAAGCATCTGCCTGGCTCACCCTGGGTGTCATTTTTACATCAGTGCTATAGAGGAGGACCAAGCTGAACAGAACTGCTCTCACTGGGTGACAGTTGTTTTTATGCTCTTCAGTTTCATAGTGTAGTCATTTGAAACAGAAATTATCTCAAGATTGACAGGTCTCCTTTTCACAGTCCTAATTATTCTGGAATCTTTATGAGGACAGAGAAAAACAGGATCATATTCTAATTCTTAACAGGAAAAAAAAATTAATTTAAACCAAAGGGAAATGAAAACTTTTTACTTTTTACTTTCACAGCTGCTGTTCTCTTTCTCAATGAGACAGCTTTGCTGTTCCAGTCTATTGGGTTTATTGTATTTACTTTTTTCCTCAGATTCATTCACTACCACAGATAACCTCAGCTTTACCTCTTAATGATCTCAAAACAGGTTGTCAGAATACCTGGGGAAAATGAATGCTCTGAAATTACAGCACTGCTGGTGAAATTGTTGCTGGTGGTGTCTTTACTATTTTGACTATTACTGTAGTCATAGATTCTGACTTCTCTCCGGCTGTCACCTTCTAAACCAACTAATGCACACGAGGAAGCCAATGAGTGGGGCAGACCACTTGGGAGCTTACTTTTTTGTGCTGACTTAATATCTTCTGTCCTACCTTTGACCTCAGCTAAAACACTTAGGAAGAAAGAAATTCATCATCACCACCACATCAAAACTTCTGGCTCTGTAAAATACCCTGGGCAGTATTTATTTTTCTATGCTATTCGTCTCTATAAATCAGTCTTACTGTGATTTTTTCCCTTCCTTCTTTCTCAGGCCTACAACAGTTGATTTTGCTTCTCTGGGGGAACTACAGAAAGTGGTGAACCTAATTATAAGAGAGTAGCTGTAGCTACAAAAATTATAATTTCTGAAAATGACTTCTTCATTATCTTGTAATGAATGCAGCAGGAATACAAGACCCATCACTTCTGTTGCAATTGGAGAGGAGTTTGTTGATAGGCAAAGGAAGGAATATCCTTAGCCTGGAAATAATAAAATCTGCTGCAATTCAACTAAACATTACACTGTTAGACAAGTTAATTGATGGTTTGTCTATGACTTGCAAAACAAAACAGTTGTATTAAAATAAGAAAAATAAGAGCTGTATTTATTCAGATGCTTTTGTTTTTTACATGTTCCTTCAATATTTGAAGCTACATCTTTTAAAAATAAAAGCAAATCAGAAAGCTGTAAGTTTGCCAGCAACTTTGCAGACTTCAACCTTCAAATTGTCTCTCTGCAGCTAGGTGACAAATAATTTATTGTCTTACTGGAATATGCAGATGTTGAAAATAACATGAGGTTTTCTTGGTTCCACTGTGTCCTGCTAGGCAGCATGGGCTCGCCTCCACAGTGCTGGGATTTGGCTGGCCTGGCTGTCTTGGATTCTTTGATGTTCATATGCTCTGCTGGACTTCCTGGGATTTGCTTCTTCCTGATTAGAAAAAAAAAAAAAAAAAAAAGTACTTTCCCAAGCCCATCAATTCCTGGCACTTCTCTGAGCCATGAGTCACAGGAGGCTAATTGAATCAGTGGTGCTCAATTCCCTCCATCCCGAGACCTGCCCCCGGCAGCCCACACTGACTTCAGGGAATTGCAGCTCAGAGCTGCTTATATGCTGGCTATATATAGAAAAAAAAGAGAAAGCAGGATTTTATGTAAGAAGGAGTGAAATGGTGACGGTTAAGTGACACCTGAGTAAATATGGGTCTACCACCACGTTTATGAGGGTTACTCTTTGGGAATTTTTTCAGAGTAAGACAGATTTCACACCTCCCTGTTTATTTATTCTTTGCCATCTATGCCTGAGCTTGCTGTGTTTCCTGTACCTTGCCCTGTCTTCCCTTGTTTCAAACCAGAGAGACAGGTTCAGCCATGCCCCACCTCAGAGCGTCCAGCCAGAGCAGCTTTGGAGGGACCTTCAGGAACCATGGCCAGAGGAGTCAGCTCCAGAGGTGCTCAGGGCTGTGACACCCAGGCTAGCTAGGTAATACTCCCAAAAAATGAGTCATCAGCATTGTTCCACAGAAGCCACTTTCCCCAGCTCCTGTGGTAGCTGCTACACTTCTGGGAAGAGAAGGAGAAATGCCTCAGTCTGGAGCCTGAGCCACACCAGATCCTGGGAGATGGAGGTGAGGCCACAAGTCTCCACCTGCCAGGCAGCGTTGCAGCCGTGAGGGCAGGCGGTCATGTTCCTTCTTGCACGCTCCCACTGGGGCAGGGAAGAACAGACAGATTTTGCAACACCTTTGATTGCAGTTTCTAAGGTTTTCCGAGCAGCCAAAATACACAAATGATATAAAAGAACAAGAGAAGTTGAATCTTCATGTTTAGCATGAAGTTCCACTGGAGTTGTGTGTCTGGAAGGAAAAAGAGAGATTCATGAGGGTTTGGTTGCGATGTGTCCTTTTAGCATGTCCTCTTCCTCCTGGAAAGATGGGATTGGAGGCACTCAGTAGTTCTCAGGTAGTGACACTTTTTTTTTTTTTTTTTAATGCCAGAAAAAGCCTGGAGGAGAAAAACATGCCAGCTGCGACTATCTTAAAGAAAAGCCCTATTGATTTACATCTAAATGCAGCTGTCACTCGCGGGTTATAGCCAGAAAAGATAGGGCACAGGGCTAAAACACTGCAGGGCGTTTGGAGTCAAATCACCACCCTCTGCTGCCATCCCAACAGCACAAGGTGGCAGGGAGAAAATGGGATGCAGTGAATGCCAATATATGGGAGGGCATACACACACACAGCCCTGCCCTTCCTACTGTCGGCAAGGGGCACCAGCAAAGCCCACCCAGCTCTAAGGGTGGCTTGGGGGCTCCATTTGCCTGCTCTGGGCTACAGAGCAGAGAGGGAGGAATTGGGCTGGACAGCAGGAGCTGCAGCTGCTCTCCTCCTGGCTGCCTCTCCCTGTGTCCTGTGTCAGCCCTTGCACGCACAGAGCACCATTGTTCCCAGCCCAGAAATTGTCAGGGGAGCCCCGGACAGCATCCCGCCTCACAGCATCGGGAACCCCGGGTGTTCCTCTCACACCCACACAGGCACAGATGCAAACAGTCAGCATGAGAACCACTGACTCCAGGCTGTCCCTCAGGGAGCTCCTGGAGACCGCTCAGAGGGGTGGCAATGGATGGACATCCCTGCTGGACCTGAGATCAGGTACTCCCGCTGGCACAGCCCAGCCCAGCAGCAAAGAAAACCTGTGTAATAGTTGAATGAATATCTGGTAGCAAACTAAGTTAGTTCATTACTTTTTTTGTTCCTCACTTGGGATGGAATATTTGACTTTTACATGCAATTCTGGGGTATTTTGAGCCCTCTGAAACACTTGTGAGTGTAGAGTGACATGTACCAGCGATAAAAGGGACCACTTCTCCGGTGCTAGGGTTTAATTCTGTACGTAACAAACACTTCTTTCTTTAGTATTTCTTTCAACTCCACTTTTGAAGTTGATTTTTATCTGCCTCCTGTTTTGCTCCGGTTTCAATCTTCTGGCAGCACTCCTTGCCAAGCCAGCCTAATGCCCACATGAGCCCCATTAAGCCACATGCTTCTGTATAGGCAGCAGTACGTGTTTTTTCTGGGCTGAGCTTTGTTTGCCAAATCTGGGCCTGTATTCACAGATAATGACTTCCTTTTTGTCTCCTTCTCCTCCTGTGTGCTTTTTTTTTTTTTCCACACGCAGCCTTTTCAAAATGTAATGTGACCCTCATACATCATTTTTATCAGCCTTATAAACCCAGTGTAGTACAGCATATGATGTATGTAAATTCATGCACCTAAAGGCAGTGAGGAAAAAATATTTTAGTCCTCTGTCAGGGACAGAGGATACTTCGATGTCATTCAGAGCCAAGGTTTTTCTGCCTGAAACTATTAGCTACAACAGTCCTATATTTAGAATAAAAAAGTAGAAATACCTTCTTTTCAAGATGTCACAAGTCATTTTTTTCAGATAGCTTCAGATGATTCTGAAATTCTCTTTCAAAGTCACTTTTCATTTTGAAATGTACTTTTATGCTGTATTTAAAGGGATTTATACTATAAACCCCTTTAAATCAAAATTTTAATAAAAGGGGACTGAACCAATAAAATTTTGCAACATTATTTCACGAAATGCCTTGGAGCTTTAACCTGTTTTTCTCACTGGTAATGAAAAAAATATTCTGGGGAAATGTAAAAATGTACTTTCGATGCAGTATTCAACACGGTCATGCTTGTAGAGTTGCATCTGCGTGCTGGACACAGGATGGTTACCAGAAAAGTCTGGATGAGTGGGCCTTGGCCACAGCATCACAGGATAGCTGGGGTTGGAAGGGGCCTTAAAGACCCCAAAGAACCCATCTTTGCCAGGGTATCCAAGCACAGCCTAAAGCTGGAAACTCATCAGTCCAGAAGAGGGTTAATTTGGCTCGGGAATGGTGGGAAGCCCCACCACAGGCTCTCGGTGGGCTGCGGGGAAGGGCTGGGCACAGAACCCCCAGCATGGCCGGCAGGTCCTGCCGTGCTGCACGGAGGGAGCTCAGGCCTCGGCCTGGCACACTCCTGTGGGGTGTGAGGTTTCAGCTTGTCACACTATACCCCTGTCCATCCATACTCCCTGATAGCATCTGGGATTTCTGAGCACTACAGGGACTTGTGGTAAATGAAGTCGCCTCAATGATGTTTGTCCTAGACTGAATGCGCCGGGGCAGACAACTGATAAGGGACCTACAAGCTCGACATCAATACACAGTTGTGCTGTCATAACAATGCAACCTCAGCCTCTAGGTTACAGCTTCTCAGAAATAAGGAGTGCTCATTAGGGGGATGGATAATTGGGAGGGGTTTCCTCGAAAGGAGAGCCACCCCAGGCACTGCGGTGCGGAGGGCAGGCCTTCACAACGGTGGCATTGTTTAGAAGTCATTGGCATCTGCAAACAAAAATCTGTTTAACTCACTGGTACAGTCTAAGGGAAAAAAAATAAAAGAAAACAAAATCAGGGATCTGTTATCCTTCCCCTCCAAAAGGAGTCAACAGATTCAGCAAAGCTCCCTGCATCTGTAGGTAGAACAGGGTTATGTTGAAGGTGTTAATATGAGTGCCAGAGGTTCCCTTTGAGGTATCTCCTCTCCTCTGGGGGTTGTGTGACTAGGCAAATATCAGCAGTCATGGGAGCAGAGCAGTAGGAATATTTTTCAGCAACAACTGTAATGCAGAAGAGTGTGGTGCCTTTCCACTTTAAAATATTTGTATTTAGGTTTAAATGAAAGCATTCCTTAGATATCTCCTAAACACCCTATACCTCTCAAATTCTTTAAAATTTACAAGCACAAAACCATTAAAAAAAAAAAAATCAACCTCCAATTGAATTAAAATTGTTTGTTGTACAGACAATTGCCTCCAATATACAGACACACAGATAGTCAGTCTCTACCCTTGAGCTCTTTATTTTAAATCTTAAAAGTAGAGTCTAAAAGATCTGCAAGCCAAGCAGAAAAATCTCACATCCTTCAGTTTCATCAATAATTATTATTTTAAATGCTACAAGGGAGACCATGTTCTTTGGGACATATCCTGCATTTGCATAATATCCAGTATTAGGTCCATATTTGTTCCAACTCCTTTTCCCCACTCTTTCTCTGCTCTTACTTCAAGAGCCTTCTCCTCAAACCCCTCCCTCTTTCTCTATAAGACACACCCATGGACACACATTAAAGCCAAAAATGAGAAGACAGAAATGAAAGAAGTCACAGGAAGCTTCTTCAAGTGTCACATTGCAGCATGAACACAATTCATTGCCTTTGTGGAAACAACATCGTTTTCAGTTTGAAAATTACAAATTTTACAGGCATGCATATGTTTCCTTGTCCTAGATAAATAACTAAATATATAGCTGGAAAAAACCACCAGCTAGCCACCACTTGCACTTCAGTAGCTCCAGTGTGCTTGACACTTGACAAACAGAAAGAATTGAGTTATAAGCTGTTATGGTTTTATGACCAAAAAATAAAGTCAAGGAGAAAAGATGTTATGATATTTAGGCAATTTCTTCCTTTCTGTCCCTGAGGGATTTTTTCAATGGCTGTTTCTGAATTGAGAAACAGCAAAAAGGGAAAACAGAGAGGAAATCCTTTAATCGCATCCTTTACTTTTAATCCGATCCCTGGGACAGAGAACACGTTATTTAAAGAAGAAGTTTGTATCTGAGATGGAACTTTTCAGTTCCTGGTTGGCGAGTGGCACTGCCTGTGCTGACCAGGGTGGACATTTTCCTCTGCAGTGACAGAGCACACACTGTGTCCCTGCCCTACCAAGCCAGCCAGAGCAGCCAAACTGCAGCCAGGGTAGCTAGAGCTATGCCTGGCAAAAGCATATTTTTTTTGCATTCTTGCAGTTTTCATTAAATTTAGTATGGAGTTTTATGGACTGCTGTGGATGAATTGTGCTCCTTCTTTGATGAAAATTTAGCCTTTATCTTCTTTTATTCCTTCTTGGGGAGTGTTAATGGGTACAAAATGGAAGGGTTGCTGTGACAGTAATGCCACGCTGGGAAGCCCTCGCAGCAGAGGTTCCTGAGCCAATTTGGATGTTCAAGCAGCCCCTGTCGGCTGCTCTTTCCATCCTGACAGAATTATGATGTGCTCCTCAGCCAACCATACATTATTGAAGAGTTCTCTGGGTAAACACATGCTACTGCAGTCTCTGGCTGTAGGAGAGACATTACCCAGCTGAAACTGCTGTGACAGCAACCAGCTCCTTTCATTTCCACTTCCAGCTCCTGCCTGAATCCAAAAGAAATGCCTTCACCATTGCTGCTATGAACAGAGAGGATGCACTCTGGAGACTGGTGAGAGGCTTTTGTCAGGCCCAGGGTTTCCCAGATGGCCTCTAGTTGTGCCAGGGAAGGTTTAGATTAGATAAAAAGAACAATTTCTTCACCGAAAGGGTGGTCAGGCATTGGAACAGGCTGCCCAGGGAAGAGGTGAAATCATTATCCCTGGCACTGTTCAAAAGGAGAGTGGGTGTGGCACTTGGGGACATGATTTAGTGGTGTGTGTGGTGCTGCTGGGCTAATGGTTGAACTCAGAGATCTCAGAGGTGTTTTCTAACCTTAATGGCTCTATGATTCTGTGATCTTTAATGATGGCTTTTGCCTGTCTTCACTGGCCATAAATAAATTTAGCGCATCAGTCTCTACAAGACTGATAGAACTGGCTTAATTTTATCATTATCTCTTAATAACTCGTCATGGACAATGTGAAAATCACCACAGAATAACCATCACTGAAGGTTTCAGATGATAGGGACAGCTCAAAGGATCAGGGCAGCTGTGATCACAAGGGCTTGTTCCCATCCAAAGATAGTTCTGTCCTTCAGAGCCCCTGCTGAGGAGGAGTAAGACACACTCCAGGCTACATCTCATTTCTACCTATGGCAAATGAACTAAAATACTGAAAATTTTGTCCAGTATTTGCATCACATAGGGTTCTTGCTGATTAATTAGCATGGAAATGTAATACTAGCTGATTTACAGGCTTACAAATCTATTTTGGCAATTACAAAAACCTGCTGGACACACTTGCAAGGTGAAATCCTGTGAATTTTTCCAATAATTCAAATCAAGACGAGACTGACTTTGATCCAGTGGAAGTGACATGAACATTTTTTCTCCTTAGGCATCTTTCAGTATTTTGAAACTCTTGCATGTATATTTCACATATGAATATATACAACATTTTATGGTAAGCTCCTGGCTTGATTAATCTTATCTATATTTTTTTTCCTAATTTACAGTAACTGGATACATGGAAATACTTAGAAATAGATGAATTTGCATAAGATCAGATTTTCTCCACTTAAAAAATGATAGTAAATATGCCAGTGAAATTCATGCTCAAATAAATTCTGGTATTCTACTTCATTAAAAAATGGAATGCTCTCATTCCTCTCTGTTCACAGTAGAGACCCTGATCTTATTTTATCCTTACCTCCTCTGTTATCAAATATAATTTGTGTTCCATGTTCTGATATGCTATTATCCTGAAAAACACTTGATATTTCTAAGTGTGTAACAGCCAATTCCATAAAATTTTTCACAGGTTACCATGTTTCCATGCAGCATTGACAACATTTTGTTAATTAGGAAAATCAGGTTAGCCCAAGGAGGCAGAAAACACTGTCAATATTAGCAATGGTGAGATCTTTCTCTCATTATCCGAATCACACAATTTTGTAATAAGAATGTAAAAGGTTTTCTTTCTTCAGAGGATAGAAAGAAAATTGGTTTTGTCAGGTATCTAATGAACAAGGATAGAGAGATGCTCTGCAAGCTAGGATGAGCAAAGTATTTGTTGTCTGAAGTGTACATACATCAAGCTTTCAGACATCATTTTAGGCTCTAAAAGGAATGATGACAAAACTCTGCTGTAAAAACCTGGGTAACATAAAGCTAGCCATGAATACAGCAGGGCTTTTCATTTCTGTGCTGCAGAACTCCAAAGAGTAACAGAACCCAAGAGGAAATTTGGCTCAATGTCTCGAGTGGGAAAGCAGGGCACTGATGTCCAGTTAGCAGAAACAGAGCTCTGTAAAGAATAAAAGTGTGGCTGCACCTCTGGCACTGAAGTGAAGCCAGGAAGGACGGGGCACATGAGCAGGATGATGCTCCACAGATCCATCACACAGTCAACAGGGCACGTGGTGATCATTGATATCTGGTTTTTTTTTTCAAAGAGCAGGCTTATCAGGTGGCATCAGCAAGGCTCTAAGGAAATACACCGACCTGGGAAACTGAAAGAAATCAAGATGCAGTGAGGGTACTGAGCCTTTACAAATGCCATAGGAAATGAGTGAACAGTGCAGGTGGACGATAAGCAGGAGGCACCTCAGTGAAAGCAATTTATAGAGCATTTGCTCAGTAGCATGAACTGATTTTGTAATCAATGCTGATAACAGAGCAAGGATCTGTGCTGTTTTTACCTTGAGGCTCCTTTGTTCAGGAACAAAGAGATGCAGGACCAGCCAGGCAGCATGGGGTCCCAGTGGTACCTCCTGTGAGAGCAGGGCAGGGCGAGCTTCAGCAGCATTCCTGAAAATATGGGCACCTGCTTCAGTGCAGCGGGTGCCTTGTCCACCTCGTGCACACAAATCCACCTGCAGGAACCATCCCAGAGCAAAATACTCACTCAATTTGCAGCATTTCATGTTTATTTTCATCCACAAATTTATTAGGGGATGAAGAAATGCATGTGGAATAAGGCAGCCATTCCTTTTGAAAAAGGAGTCAGTTTGCTCTACAGCAAACTGCTACAATCCAAAGATAATGGGAGGCTCCTAATCAAGGATTACAGATATTGTACTAGTAATCAGTTATGAATTATTATTTTTCTACATTTAGTCAGCATATCCTCCAGAATATCCCATC
The DNA here is from genome assembly GCA_020086605.1 of Lanius collurio. Lineage (NCBI taxonomy): Eukaryota > Metazoa > Chordata > Aves > Passeriformes > Laniidae > Lanius > Lanius collurio. Next base: position 2,895,281 of record JACBWW010000034.1, on the reverse strand, counting down.
TTACAGTGGTCAGAAAGTCAGTGTGCATGGAATTTGCCTGCTGCAGAATTTAATTGTGCCTTATGGGGATTCCCTTCTGTCAATGATTTGTTGGATATTGATCCATATAACTGGAGGACTTTTTTTCTATTTTTTTTTTTTTTTTTTTAATAATTGATCTAGAAACAGACATTTGAAAGAAAACAGACTAGGCAAGGAGAGCTTTCATCTTTCAAAATTCTGCTGTTAAAAAGCCTACTAATAATTGATCCAAACCTTGGATTGTGTCCTTTGCCAATGGAAAAAAAACGGAATATTATTTCAGGGATTGAAGTGGAGTTGGAGTCATCATTTAGGGTTTTTTTATTATTTCATAAGTCATTCCATAATTTTTTTGATGCACAACAGGTGCAGGGAAGATTATTCAGCAAGGGCAGAAAGACCTAAGCACAAGGCTGCTGTTTATAGACAGTACCACCTTGATTATCCAAGCATCATGGGGACACTGAATATGTTTGCATAATTAAAGCTTTGGCTAATGGTAGTGCTTTTAAATGCAATTAATAGCTTTCTGGGGATGCAATTATTTTGAAAAACAAGGAGATTGTGGTAAATGAGGTTCAGATAACTGTGGTAAAACTAACAAGAGCGTTCATTTCTGATACTAACAAAACATAATAGGAGATGACTTCCAGTCACAATATGTATTAAATTTAGGAGAAAGCATGAAAGCAAAATTACATTCTTAAAATGTTGAATATTAAGCTTTTTGAAAAGTGTTATATTAGGTAGGACAAATTTATAGAACCATTTCATTAACAGTCTTCATTCTTTCTCATTTGAGAGGTAGTCATTCTCACTTTATTCAAGGTTTCTTCCTACACGTGTTACAGAAATAAGATACTTCCCTGAAAGGACAATTTGCACTTTTTAAATTGATCAGAGTCATAGAACAGTTTGGTTTGGAAGGAACCTAAAATACCATCTAGCTCCAAACCCCTTGGGCAGGGACACCTCCCACCAGCCCAGGTTGCTCAGAGCCCCATCCAACCTGGCCTCGAGCACTGCCAGAGATGGGGCAGCCACAGCTTCTCTTAGGAAAGATATACAAATTTCATATTTGAGAAGGAGACTGTACCTGTGCAAAGGCAAAGCATCCCAGAGTTGTTTGCAGCCTCCCCAGGCACAGGGCAGTCAGGGGCACGCTGGCTGGGGGTCAGGGCAGCTGCCAGGGCAGGGCAGGATGGGGGGACACAGGGCACACAGAAAGCTGGCTTTGTGTCCAGAGCTGCTTGGAAATATAGTCCATCTTTTCATATGCTTGGAGACAGCCAAAAGGGATATACATAGATGCTCCAAGAAAATACTTAGGGTATTAGTTTTCGCAAAATCTTTAACTTTTTTTCTTGCCCCTTTTAAAAAATAACAGAGAGCTACTGTACCCTGCTGAGACCAACATCTGTGTAGACAATTAAACCCTTTTAGACTCTGAGCAGGGGGGGAAACTCAGAGGAACTGGCCCTTTTCTACTACATCCTCTGAAGGATTACAGATAAAGAAAAGATTTTGCAAATAGCTAGGCACATACATAATTACAAAGAGGTCCTGCTGACTTGTTTTTAAATAAATTTGGTTAACAATGAAGTTTTATTTTCTGAAAAATACTGATATTGGCACTTGGATCTGAAATACAGCACTAACATCTTTGTTGTAAACCTCTTTTGGTAGGAAGCCAGATCTAAGACAACAGAATAAGAAGCTGAATAAGTCCTTGGGTTTTATTCTTCAAATTTCACAGGAAATGATTTATCAAAACTTGATTCACAATGATATGACCCCAAGAGCTCATTATACAGCATTCTGGTTTTCTTCTTTTTTTTCCTGTTGTTTAGCTAGAGTTGGGCAAGTGGGGCAGAATATTTTTCAAGGTATTTTTCACTAATTAAAGGTGTTTTTTTACCTGGGATTTTACTTAAGAAAAAGACTTCCAGCATGGAGGGATGCCACTGTGGTGTGAGTTGTTCATATGTGGAGTGAGTTCAGTCCCTGCTCTTCATGGCCTAAAATCTCAATGAACAAGGTAAGCAGTGAGAGAGGAAAGATAAAGGAAGATGAATTAAAAAGATTCAATTGCAGACACCTTTCTATAAGAACTTTCTGCTGAAAAAAACCCCAAAACATCCTTCTGTTGAAATTATTCTGACCCAGGGCTGTGTATTAACAGTGCTAATTGCTGTACGTGCTTCCTAGTGCACAGAATATTCCACAGAAACAGAAATCCACACAGCCATCAAATCACTTTTTTTTTTCCACCAACAATTTCAGGTTTCCAGGTAAATATACAGGTTAGCTGTGATTCTCCTTCCCTGCATCCATCCTGCTGGCCTGTGCCCTGCCTTGTGCTGCAGGAGGGAGTGCCAAAGAACTGGTGGATGCCTTGCACTCAGGGAGTTTGGCAGTGCTTTGGATCTCTGTGGAAAAGTGTGTGGTGGGAAATATGTACTGTCTTCAATTCAAGATGTTGGTGTGTGACACCTCCTGCCACAGAGAAAATCTGACCTGCCAAGATTTAACCCCTTGGCACATACTTAAAAAAAATGCAACAAAAAAGCCCTGTATTAATGGCACAATATTAGGAGATGAGTTTTACATCATTTCCAAGCTGTCAAACCCGGTACAACTCTCTACATACAAGCCC
>JACBWW010000034.1:2869729-2882629 GCA_020086605.1 Lanius collurio | reverse complement strand
TCTGACAAAGACTCAGGAGTGAACGGTGAAATAGCTTACAGTATAATTGAAGGAAATGCTGGGGATGCCTTTGGCATATTCCCAGATGGTCAGCTGTATATAAAGAGTGAACTGGACCGTGAACTTCAGGAGAGATATGTTTTACTGGTTGTTGCCTCTGATAGAGCAGTAGAACCACTCAATGCTACTGTGAATGTTACTGTGATTCTGGAGGATGTAAATGATAACAGGCCCCTGTTCAACAGTACCAGCTATGTGTTTTATTTTGAAGAGGAGCAGAGAGGTGGGTCATATGTGGGTAAAATAAATGCTGTAGATAAAGACTTTGGGCCAAATGGTGAGGTCAGGTATTCATTTGAGCATATGCAGCCAGATTTTGAGCTGAACACAGTAACTGGGGAAATCAGAAGCACTCATCAGTTTGACAGAGAAGCTCTTATGAGGCAGAGGGGAGCTGCAGTATTTAGTCTCACAGTAATAGCAACAGATCAGGGGTTGCCAAAGCCCCTAAAGGATCAGGCAACTGTACAGATCTACATGAAAGACATCAATGATAATGCCCCCAAATTTTTGAAAGATCTCTACCAAGCTACTATATCAGAATTGGCAGCAAATCTGACACAGGTGCTGCGAGTTTCTGCCTCAGATGTCGATGAAGGGGTTAATGGGTTGATTCACTACTCTGTAATTAAGGGAAATGAAGAAAATCAGTTTGCAATAGATAGCAGCACAGGCCAAGTGACCTTGGTAGGCAAACTAGATCATGAGGCTACTGCGTCATATTCCCTTGTCATCCAAGCAGTAGACTCTGGAGCTGTTTCCCTAAGGTCAACCTGCATGTTGAGCATTGATGTATTGGATGAAAATGACAACAGCCCTTCCTTCCCTAAATCAACCTTGTTAGTGGATGTCTTGGAAAATATGAGGGTTGGTGAACTGGTGTCATCTGTCACTGCCACTGATTCTGATTCAGGTGACAACGCTGACCTCCACTATAGCATTACAGGGACAAACAATCACGGGACCTTTAGCATCAGTCCCAACACTGGGAGTATTTTTCTTGCCAAGAAACTGGACTTTGAGACACAGTCTCTGTATAAGCTAAACATAACAGCAAAAGACCAAGGAAGGCCTCCACGGTCCTCTACGATGTCAGTGGTAATACACGTTAGGGATTTCAATGATAACCCTCCTCACTTTCCTCCAGGAGACATCTTCAAATCAATTGTTGAGAACGTTCCTGTGGGTAGCTCTGTCATTTCTGTGACTGCTCATGATCCAGATGCGGATATTAACGGGCAGCTAACGTATGCAATCATCCAGCAGATGCCAAGGGGGAATCACTTCCGTATAGATGAAGTGAGAGGGACAATATTTACCAGTGCTGAAATCGATCGGGAGTTTGCCAATCTCTTTGAGCTAACAGTCAAAGCCACTGATCAGGCTGTTCCTGTGGAGTCCAGGCGATTTGCTCTCAAGAACGTGACCATTCTGGTGACAGATCAAAATGACAATGTCCCTGTGTTCATATCACAAAACGCCCTCGCAGCCGACCCCTCGGTTGTGATCGGCTCAATCCTAACCACAATTATTGCTGCGGATCCTGACGAGGGTGCCAACGGGGAGGTGGAATATGAGATAGTCAATGGAGATACTGAAACCTTCATTGTGGATCGCTACAGCGGAGATTTAAGAGTAGCCTCAGCATTGGTGCCTTCTCAGCTCATCTACAATCTCATAGTTTCTGCCACTGACCTCGGCCCCGAAAGGAGAAAATCCACCACTGAGATGACTATAATTCTGCAAGGGGTTGACGGGCCTGTTTTCACTCAGCCAAAATACATCACCATCCTGAAAGAGGGCGAGCCCATTGGGACAAACGTGATATCCCTGGAAGCGGCGAGCCCGCGGGGCTCCGAGGCGCAGGTGGAATATTACATTGTGTCCGTTCGGTGCGATGACAAGAGCCTTGGACGCCTCTTCACCATCGGCCGCCACACTGGGGTCATCCAGACCGCTGCCATTCTGGACAGGGAGCAAGGAGCACGACTCTACCTGGTGGATGTTTATGCCATTGAAAAGTCGTCTGTTTTGCCCCGCACGCAACGAGCAGAGGTAAAGGTTTATTCAGTACTTACTTGCCTGTTTTTTTACTCCTGAGTAATTCTGGGGTTATGGTTGGCCTTGCATTGCAGTGTTGGACGTGAGAAGTGGCTCTAAACAGCTCATGTAGTGTCTCCAGTCATGGAAGTTCTTGCCACCCCTGCCTGGCTAAGTCCCTGGGATAATAGGTCTCCTCACACACCTCCAATTTAAGTTACTTTTTTATCTAACTCACTGAGGAGCATGAAAATGGTCGTGTTTCTGGTCTTGGATTTGACAGGTGGTAAAATTAAAACATTTTAGTTGGAAACTTCCTTTATCACAAAGCCATTTACCTTGACTGAAGGGTCTTTAAAAGTTTTCTGCCTTTAGGTTGAAAAGCAAAGGGTGGAAAACAGGTTTGAAACATCATCTGTGAAGTACAACTGTTTTATTTGCTCTGTCTTGAGTCACAGAGCTGATAATTCACACCATTCCTGCTGTCTTCTGTGGCAGTACCGAGAGGCCAGGTGTGAAAAGGAGTCCTGTGTTTGCTTTATGTTGCAGCATCTCCTGGAGCTGCCTTCTGCACTTCACCATGAACCTTTGACTTGCCATTCCTTGGAAATTTGGGGCTGGCACTGCTGAGTGGGTCAGCCAGCAGAGGATGCTGGTAGTGTGTAGTGGTTCAACCGTTTCCCTCTCTGGCTGAACACACTCCTGCAGCACTGCACAGCCCTACAGATCCCCCAGCTATACTTCTTTCTGGCATTTAAGTCTTGGTTTTGATGCTGTGCTTTGCAGGTTTGGGGTTTTTTTTCTCTTTGATTTTAGCAAAAGTGGTGTTTCCAATTCTTACTTGGCAGCTGTGGATTCTTTCTCTTCAGAGCTGCTTTTTTGCTGTTTCTTCTGCAGGTTAACTATGATCTGTGTGGGTGTGTAACCTTGCTGTCATATACTGGCAGTGACAGATCCTCTCTGAAGTGATTGTCAGGGAATTTGAGCACTGTTCCATCTCAGGGATGTGATCCCCTCCTGGGGTGTGTGCAGTGTGCTGCTGATGGTCATGTTTTGACAAACAGAGGTGTACTGGAAAATGACCTATTTTAGTAGGGTTGCTGGTTTAAATAATTCATACCATTTTTATGAGAATATTCCTGTTATGCATGTCCTGTTGTGCCAGCAGTTTCTAAAAGATACACCTTTATAATTTTTTCCTTATTATTATGTCATACTTTGTCTTGATGTACAGTTGTTTTGAGGGTCAGACCTTTGTCAGTGGGTATTTGGATCATAACCCTTCAACTCCTGGGTGTGAGCAGAGTGTCTTGACTGGAAAAAGACTCATAGGAGACCCAGCCCTAGGGCTGCAATATTCTTACATGTTGTAAAAGCACTTAACATGAGTATTTGCTGAGCAGGAAAGAGAACAACCATTGAAACTTCAAACAACTTTTACATTGTTGAATACAAATGGCTTCTGAAATCACAAGCAAATGTTTTATTCTGTAAAGAACATTGAGAGGCATAATTGGGAGTTAGAATTTCCTATTACTGGTTGAGTCTTTATAGCCTCTAAAATGTGTCTTCTCCCAAATGTAATTAGCTTACTGTGCTTCCCTATAAATGTATTATAAATTATAATCAGCTTTCAACTTTCAAAAACATAACCATATGCAGTCCTTCTCTTAACTGATGGGATTTCTCTGGGAGGCTTTTGCTGTCCAACACAAGAACTACTGCAGTGGCATTCTTTGTGCAAGCTGACTGTCCGTGGGTGCTGAATAAGCAACACAGCTTTTTTTCCACATTTCTTTTGGATGGCAATGTTTTTGGGGTTTGGTCTGATGTATGTGGTGCACACGTTTCGATCTTAGAGTTTGCTGTCAATCTTATTTCATAAAAAATTAACCAGTGCCCAAGTGCATGAACAACCCACCTTAAAGCACACTCATGCTCTGTGTCAGCTGTGCCTCAAATGTGTAGTCCAGGAGGTTTAGTGTTTTATTCCAGTCCTGGGTTTTCAGGTGATGGTTTGACTGGTGCTGTAATGAGAACACTAACAAGAGACAAAAAAATGTGTGGGAACCTGTGAAGCATTTACAGCCACTGAACTGAAGTGTTCTTTGGTCTGTAATGTCTTCAACTCTTTTATGGTATATTCATGGTGAGATGAGGACTGGCTGACTTTAGATTCCCCCAAGAAAAGTTGTGAAGCATCAATGCAGGTGTGCAGACACAGCTTAGTAGGTCTCCTGTCACTATATCTGACAGCTCTCTGGGTACATAACCTGGGTATAAGTTTTGTTTATTTTCTGTTTGATTTTGCTTGTTGGTTTAGATTTTTTTTTTTTGGGGGGGGTGAGGAAAAGCATTACTATTGTGTATTTTTTTCTTCCTTCTCTTACAAAGAGTATGTTGGGTTTTGTGTCTCCCTATGGTTAAAGAAAAGGGAAAAACAGTAATAGGATATTCTTAACAATGTCTACATGATTATTCTTCATTGCCTGCTATGCTCTCTGCCCTGATGCCAGAAATCATCTAAATTGCACCGTGGCACGTGAGTGAGCCACTGAGCATGGGGAGCTGCCCAGTGCTGCTCTGAGACTGGTGAGGAGAGCAGTGGGAGTGAGGAAGTTAATAGATCTTTTGTCTAGTGCAGACTCCAGCAATGGGTTTGGGTGACAGATACCTGGCGTGAAATAGAGATATTTACAGTTTTGAAACAGTGACCAGGCTTTGTCTTGCCAGCAGGCAGTGTAAAAGAGGAGCAGACTTGCATGAAACCACTTGCTCTAGAAGTGAATTAATCCTTGTCCTTGGGAAATGGTGTGATTATGTTTTCCCTAAATTCTGTCACTATTTTATTTCTTTTTTCAAATAATATCAAATATATGGAAAAGGTTCACCTAGTGCTCTAATTGAGGAATCTTTGCAATATTTCTCATCCATCCCTGGGGTTTGCCCTATGGGATCAGACTAAAGACCCACTGACTGCACAGCTCCCAGGGTTGTATGAAGGTGCTTTGTGAACAAAGTGTCCAAGGGCAGAGCTTTGCAATGGCAGGACTGTGGGGAATCCCTTGCTGAACCCAAAGCAGCTGACATGCCTTGAAACTGAAGGGTTCTGTTATTTTCAGTAAAGTAACAGCAAAAAGTTTAGGAAACAAAGAGGTTTATTTACAATTTGGGGCTTATTTTTTTTTAGCACTAGCTTTTATCTTGCGTATGTTTCTGTGTTTGTTGTTATTATGTGGAGAGAGAAGGGGTGGGGTGTGTGTCAGAAAAGTGCAAGTAGCGAGGTAAAAGTTTTCTTCAAATACCAAATAATTGAGATTTGTAAACAAAACCCAAGTGCTTGCTCCAGTGTATTTTACAATTAGATGGTATAATTTTAGATGGTAATTGATGAATTTGAAAGCTTGCTTTTTAATTTTATTTTGGTCCTTTATCCTATTTGTAATCTATCAGTGACAAACCAGATAATATTTGACATTGTGTGAATGTGTTTTGTGATCGGTCTTAGCTTTTCCCCCTGTTGTATTAATCATTAGGTCAATAAAACCATCACTGTTGATCTCATGTTAAAAAGAGTGGTGTAGGTGTCCTGAAGGGATCCCTTGAGGCTGCCATTCTATACCTTTTTAAATGTTCCTGCTAAGAAAAAACCCCTCAGCAATTGGTAAACTCCTTTCTCTTGGCTTTCCAACATAAATTCTCTTAACTTTTTGGGCAGGGCTGAGGGTTTCACCATCATGATTTTATATTTAATGTAGAATGACTAATGCCTGCTGACATCACTGGCACACCACATGACTCCCCTCAGTCCTGCCTCCCCAAAAAAGGACCGTGTGCTGCGGGATATTTTGGGTGGCCGTGTGTTGTACCCTGGTTTGTGTCTGGCAGCAATAATGGGAACCCGGGGACAATACCTCATCTTCTGTGCTCTGTTACCAGGGATTAGGAGGAATTAGACAGGATCTCCAGTTTGCATGTTTAACCCTTCGGTGGGTGGCTTCCTTGGAGAGAGCTGTGGGTTTGCTAGGAAGCAATAGGCCCTATATATATCATATATGCCACTTGAGAGGGGGTAATACTTTGGGAGGCGAGTTCCTCATTCAGCTCAACATCCTTCATATACTTTAAATAGGTTTATCATTTCCAAGGAAAGAAGGAGAAGGCTGTACATGAGGAAAGTGTATAGACTTCAAATGAAAGATTTTGTGAGGGTATTGATTTGAAAATGGAAATACTTGGAGAGGCAGATCAGTGGTCCTGTTAGTGCTTTTTACCTGGGAGTGTTAATAGCCCCTCAAAAGAGATTGTCTGCATTTGCACAAAGGGAGAAATGAGACACTGGGTTTTCTTCTGCATTTGTGCATTTGTAGCTTCATCTTGTGAGTACTTTATGATTGACACTGTTGGGAATCTTGGACTTCCAAGGTGGGGGATTGTTTGTTCTCTATCCAGGCAAGATGTGGGGATTTCAGACAATGCTTGCTGCTGGCTCAGTAAAGATCTGGAAATTAATGAGGACGGGCAGAATGAATGGCCCTGACCTCCTGGGAAGAAAATCACAGGACATTTTGCCTTGACTCAGTATGAACTGCAGCCATGGCCACAAACCCAGGATTGCACGGTGTAAATAGCTGATATGGAGCTTTTTGTCTCAGCCCAGGCTACGTGTGTGGCTGAGGTAGCTCTGTGTCTCTCCTGCATTCCTTGGGCTGGCTGCTGCTCCAGGGGTGTGGTGTCACTCATCATCTCACTGAGAGGGGAAAAGGGGTGGCCTGGTGAGGCCACACACTGAAGGTGCTACTTCTCTAGCCAAGCTGGCTAGTGGAAGGCTTTAAATTTAGTAAGGGAATTTGAAACCCACCTCAGAGAAGTCTTATCTGGCATGTCTCGTATTTACCAGCACAAATAAGAACAATGGGGTTCTCCTTGTATTCATGCTATTTATAAATCGGTTCATTCTTTAATGATACATGGCACATCAATTGTTGCCTGACAAAGGAAGCTGCTTATGAAATGTTGGAGTAAACAATGAAAATCTGCTGCCTTGTCCCAGCTCCAAAGACACTTTTTGTTTTCTTCCTAGAGCTGATATTGCTGATTCCAAGAAATGTGTAATGATTTAAGTTACTGCTGTCACGTGCCCAATCTGAAAAAGGATCTCTGAGTTGTCCTTGAACTAGAGTGGGAGATTAATGTTCCTTATGTGGAAAACTATTCAAAACTAATTTGTGTGTTTTGGTTCAAAGTTGGCCCTTTTTTAATCCTCTCTAATTTCTTTAATGACTCTGCCTTGCTACATGTTCTTAATATCTCAAATTTCTCATTTCTTTGCTATTTTAGCAGCCTTTGAGCATTTTTGCATGTGAGGTCACTTCATAATTTTTATGGTAAAAATCACTAGACTTCTAAAAACAACATTCCTTATTACGGAAAATATTATTTTTCATGCATCTCTAATGCAAACAGTAGAAATAATAGCCAAAAAAGAGGGCAGAATGTTCATGTGCTTGTTTTTGCTAAGTGTTAAATTCTTCATACAAATCTCCAAATGGTTCTTGGGCTCTATCTGTGTTAATAAGTGAGTCCTTTTCCACGTAAAGTGATACCCCCAGGGCTGAGGGAGTGCAGGGTTCTTTCCATGTGTTGGGTGAAGCAGTCAGTGGCTGCTCATTTGCTCCAGAAGTTGGTCACCAAAGCCTGCTTGCCCTCTTGGTGTCCCCAGCCCTCACCAGTAAAGACACCCAGTGTCTTTACTGGGCCAAGACAGGGTTGGTAGTGGTGTCTGAGATCTTTGCTGTTGTTTTGTCCTGTTTCCTGTGCTGTTTCTCTGAGACTGCACCTCACCAAAGGATGCTCATTCCCTTTTGACTGGCAGAAGTTTCCATGCTCTGAGTCTTTTCAAATTTGAATTGCCCCTTCCCACCCTTCCAGGAGCAAGGTGTCCATTTAATTTATATCAAAGCAAGCCCTTGGCATGACATGGTTCTGCTGGTACAGTTTGTTTTAACTGTGTCTAGACTAGGGGAGTAGCACTGCTGTTAACTCAGCTTGCGTTCTTACTCTTTGTAAGACCTTGTGTAGAGACAAGCCCTAACACTCTCATGTTCCAATTAGAAAAGGAATTTATAGTGACCAAAAGTGAAACAAAGAGTTTTCCTAATGCATTCCCGAAGTCTGGAAAAGCCATGCTAGATCAGAATGGTGCATCAGTGCCATACTGATTTGTTTCAGTGATTTTATAGCCTGACTCGGCTGTGCCAAGGATAATACCAGATATGTTAGAGAAACTGTGTCTTTGTTTTACTGAGATGTTTCTCTCTATTCTAATAAATCTTATTTTTAATTAGAACCTCAGTCTAGACTGTCAGGCAGGTTTGTTTTTACAGTGATCTATTTTTGTTTACTTCCTCACAGCGAAAACATTCCAAAAGGACAGTAGAACAGATGGAAGCTGATAGCCATGATCACACTGTAAAAATACAGGGAGTTGCATTAGTTAATGCAAAAGAATTTCAAGGGGCCTGTTATGAAGTGGTAATTTATGTGCCAACAGCTACGCAAGAAGTAATGGAAACAAGAGATTGCCTTAGCATTTAATTTTTTTTTTCACATTCTGCAGCCGTCACATGCACACTGTTGGTAGGCTGTGGCTTGTATTGACACAGTGATCTTAAATAAGTGTGTGAGGGTTCTGCTGCAATTAATGCAGCCATCCAGACCTACAGCCAGAAAGGCTTTCAGCAGCTCTGAGGCTCAGACAGGTGGAAGGAGCTTTTGGAGAAGAGCATCTTCTTGCAGTGTGTCACCTGCCCGCCCCTCTGCATTCTGGCCCTAGAGGTGGCATCATCCCATGGCCAACTTTGGGTTGCCTGCAGTGGCCATGTGAGGGAATAGGGCTCCTAAGAGCCCTGTGAAGCTGGTTTGGACTCTCTAACAGAGCTGAAACATGAAGACAGGGTTTTTCTCACAGGTCTTTAAGTGAAACAAATGGGAATAGGTTTGTGGTGGGCCATATATTAACTCTTGTAAATAGCCCCTCTCCAGCTCTCTTGTAGCTCCTTTATAAACTGGAAGGTGCTCTAAGGTGGTCTCCCTGGACCCTTCTCCAGGCTGAAAAAGCTCTGTCAGCCTGTCTTGACAGAAGAGGTGCTCCAGCCCTCGTGTCATCTACTTCTTATTTAGTTCTGGATGAACAGCACAGATAAAACTGATGAGCTGGAGACTTTGTGTTTTACAAGTTACTGTTGACTCCTTTCCAGGCCCTTAGTTGGATCTCTCTTTTATGGGGCATCTTAAGAGTACTGAGCATGACTGTCTCTGTCACTGATGGGAACTAAGAGGGGATTTATGAGCTGGGTTATGACAGCAGCTGCTTTTGGAGGTCTCCATCACCAGATGGAGCATCACAACTCATTCTTGAGCTCTGTCCTGGAGAGCAGAGCTGGGCCAGCAGCACCCATGTGCATGTCCTGCCTTTGGGAGCAGGATGTGCAATCCTGCCAGGGCCTTTCTGCCAGGTGTCACATGTGGAGCTGCTCTGAGCTGGTTCATAGCTCTGTTCTGATACTGCTTCTGATGTGAGTTTATTGTCTACTGTTGAAACAAAAAATAACTAAGGACAACTTTCTACCCAATGAGTTATGCTAATGAGTGTTAATTTTGGTTATAAAATCATTTAAGTTTTTTTCCTTAAGGATTTCTTTGGATATATTTAAATTGTAATGCTTCTGAAGCCTTTTCAAGATGCTTTTTCATCTAAAATATGAATGAGTAGAACATTCATTTAAGATTTTAAGCAAGTGCTTCATATCTAGTCATCTTTGGGTTTTAAGGCAAATATTTTGGTTTTGATAGCTGCAATATTTCCTGAAATATAATTCAGGAGAAGACTTAGTTCTTAGGACATGTATATGATATTTCACCTACCCAGATGTGTAGTCCTCTTTCTAAGCTATGGAACAGAATTTATATCCTACTTGTCCCAAATTAATTTAAGTAGCATCCAACACTAGATAGTGCTGAATTACACAGAGCCATGCTAATTGGCTTTCAAAACAAGAATTTGATGTGTAGCATCCCGAAGGAGCTGGGGAGAGGAAAAAACTGAGTTCACATCACAGGCCATACAGGTACATTAAGACAGAAACCCCACTATTTTTAGCTGGAGGGGTGTGTTTGCCATGGGCACTGTGCATGGGGAAATACATGATTCTATTTCCCTTGCAGTGTACTAGGACATAAATTGTTCCTTGGAGAGCTGCAGAGAGAGCTGAGCTGAGTGCTTTTCATGTCAGCTCCTTTCTGGATCATTTTTGATAAATTGAGAGAATTCTCCTGAAATAGTTCAGAGGGATAAATAAGATGCCAGAGCAGTGCTGCACATCTGTAGTATATGTGTTTAAAGCTTGAATTTTCCATAGGGGTTTTCTTCTATAATATTACACTTCAGGTTTCCTGGTGTTTTCCCCATTTTCATTCTTTATTCTTTTCAATACAACATTTATTTTTAATCTGTCAAAATGTCACGCTTCCTGAAATATTGAAGACGTGTTTCAATTACAAGGCTGTTTAGAAACAGAAGGCAAACTCAGTAGTTTATTGCAGTCTTATTCTTTTGAGACCTGCATTTCTGTGTGCATTTAAATGGCTCTTTTTTCTGAGCATGATTTTATTCCCTTTGAAAGTTGCCTTATAAAGTTTTTATGCCTGTGTTCTTTGAGGAAAGAATTTGAACCTTTATGATTTCGGTGAACAAATTAATGAAAATCCAGATTTTTAACCCCAGTAGGGTCATGTCAGATTGTCTGGAAACTGATTTATGGTGGTGGTGATTTTCTTACCATTGTTTTCTTTCTCTAACAGTGCCCTTAACTCCTGCACTTCAAACTTTTGAGGAATTAGCCTGGTTTATTTTATTTTTACCTATAAATTTCTAAGCTCCAAACAATTCCTATGATCAGCACTGAAAGTTGTGCAGGTTTTTTGACATCTGTTTGTTTTTTGGGCCAAGGTACCAAGTGGGGCTGCAGTTGCTCAGAATGAGGTTAAGTGATTGTGTTGAGATGATAATTAACGAAATGTATGCACAGATACCTTGTTATTTCAAGTCCTGGGATTGAGAGCCTCAGAAGGCTGCCTGCCCCACGCCAGCAGAGAGGGGAGGAAGAGGGAGGGGACTGTTTCTTGCAGGGCAGGATGATGTGGGGTAGGAGCAAGCTGCACACATGCCTGCCAAAGTGCTTGGATCAGACTAAAGGAACACAGATGGCTGAGGCTGATAAAGGTGTCTCTTATTGTGCTGGGATTTTTATTTTTTTTTTTCTCTCCTGGGCACTGTTTTGAGTTTTGTGTGTGAGGGACGGGTAAGAGGGGAGGAAGACAACTACATTGTATAATATGTTTATTTTGATACATTTTACAGCGTAGGAAAGGAGTTGTGTAAATTCAATACTCCTTCTCGGTAGGACGCCAAAGGCTGGAGCTAAGCCCTCCTTTTAGGTTTCTGTAACAAATGAACAATAATGGATCTTCAGGGATTTATGTCATGCTGTCCAACCTTCAGTTCTTATCTGCTAATAGAAAAATCCCCGTCCACTGCTGAAAGTAGCTCCTAAAAATTGGACTGAGAAGCCTTGAAAGCACGTGGCTGCCTGTGCTCATAACCAGCTCTCCTCTTACATGGCCCCTTCATGTCTCCTGGACCCCCAGGTGATTTATTACCGTGGTTATTTGTTTATTGCCTTGCTTTGTGATGTCTGTGCATAAACATCAGGTATATCTGTGCATGTACAAAAGACACACACATACAAATAATATCTCCCCCCTCCAATAAGGTGGTGCCCAGCTCTGCCTCCAGTTTGCCTGGAGGAGGAGGCCAAGCCACCACAGGACAGGAATGTGTTAAGGAAGAGCAAGTCCTACAGACTCTTAATCTGAGCAAAGCCCAGTTCTTCTTAGCATTTGTTATTTATTGTTCTAGAAATTAACTGGTCACTGTTATCTGGAAATGTCATGTCTGAACTTTTAAGCTGCTTGCAGAGATAAATCACTGCCACCAGACATGGTGGCTGTTCCAAGTCTGTCAGAGCTGTTCCACCCATGAGCAACACCATCCATCAGGGCAAGGCTGAGGAGAAGGGAGTAGAAGCAAGGCCTTTTTTTCTTCCATCTATTCCAAGCAAAGTCTTAAAGAGGCGATTTCTTTAGAGGGCCCTAAGATTGTTGTCTTGTAAATGATGGCAGTAATGTTCTCCTGCTTGTGGCAGCTGGAAATCCGCAGGTTGCTCTTTCCTGGTGAGCATGGAAGAAAAATGGTACATGAGACTTCACATTAGGGCAAATAGATTTCATTTTGTAAATCTTTTTTCAATTTTCAGTCATTTAGTTGAAATATTGCAGTTTGTCATAGAAATTAGGATATTAAAAATCTGACTGCAAAGTCGTACTCTTAATGGTGTAACTAAGCTTCATCCAAATCAGGGCTATTTTGGTGTGTTGTCTTCTAGGTATTCCTGTTGTCCTTCCTTGACCATCCCGCACATATCTGTTTTCAAAACACCCATGGAAATACAATATACAACAGTAAAGCTGCCCAAAACTGATGGAGGGAGACAATCTTTCATTCTGAGTTTTAGTGCTATAAAAATGAACGTGTTTTTCTGATACCATGAGGTCTCACATGTGCAAACAGTCTCTTCTAAAAATACCCCATAATATTATGATTATTAATTGTGGCTACCACTATACAAATAGAAAAATAAATGCAGCCCAATTACATTCTGTTTTCTTAAAAAAAAAAAA